>CM067318.1:13029718-13302955 GCA_034231615.1 Meghimatium bilineatum | reverse complement strand
ATGACACTCAACCTCCTACAACTTCAGTCCTTCATCACAAAGAATACCATGTGAAAGAAAAACATAAGTATGAACATCACCAGCGAATCTTCGTCTCAAGTCTCTTCGAATCACTGAATCAGGTATGAAGTCGTCCACCGCTGACATAGAGATTACCATTGCGAATATAGAGTATAAACACTGACGGAATACATGTGTGAATTCTCAGATCAGAGTATAAAAACTGACGGAATACATGTGTGAATTCTCAGATCAGAGAATTAATGAATAAAACCCGTAACCCGGCATGGGCTTATGTGTACCAAATTGAATTCTTCAATACACATAGTCCTCCAGCGATTTCAATCTTCAACAATGCTAAGGAGTGAGAAATAACCTTGTCGTGTCCATTCCTTGATGTTGTCTGACCATATCTTTATTTAGATCAGATAATATAAACTGACGGAAACACGTGTGAATTGTCAGATCAGAAAATACATAGTTCTACAGTAACAAATAACCATGCAATGGGTATGAATAATATCGCTAGAAATGTGCTTAGAAAATGATCATAACATGAACAGAAACATTCTTGTGATGAAAATAAAGTAAATCTTATCGACCACAAACGTGAGCAATTATCTATCCAAGCCTGGTGTTAAGTTAGGAAACAGGTAAACATTATTTTACTGTCGAATGTAACAATTTGTGAGAAAATAACAGACATAATAACGAATTTGTTCATTTTTCGCGTGTTTCTAGTTTTCAGAAGTCTACATCACTGCAGAGAAAATCAATTCACTGATTCTGAAATCTACAAACGTAACAATATAGTTAACACAACCATATGTTTAACTATCACACATAGCTTTGATATACAATATGTAGTCGTACTTTATACATATATCAGAATTATTTCTTTGATGTTGTCTAAATATATACTATCAATGCGCATGACAGAGATACATGCACTGTTCGATAGAAATTCAAAACGTGGAGTTAATTAATAAAGGTGTCCGTCGCTAACGGGTTCAAGAACTAACGGGTTTGTGAAATTAAAAAAAAATAACAACATGACAATATGGAAGTTTGAAGATGGCTGCCTCACAAGGGAAACATGCGTAAGAACATCGTAAATGTGTTATACCGTATTGTCAAAAGTAAAAGCTCATACATAAATAAATACTTTTCTGCTAGACATCCAAATCATTTATTCGTGTCTGTCACTTCAGTGAATGTACTAGTTGAGTAGGTAATGTACAGTTGACTGTCACTTGAGTGAATGTACTAGTTGAGTAGGTAATGTACACATGACTGTCACTTCAGTGAATGTACTAGTTGAGTAGGTAATGTACACATGACTGTCACTTCAGTGAATGTACTAGTTGAGTAGGTAATGTACACATGACTGTCACTTCAGTGAATGTACTAGTTGAGTAGGTAATGTACACATGACTGCCACTTCAGTGAATGTACTAGTTGAGTAGGTAATGTACACATGACTAGGTGGCTATATAACACTCTCGGCGAAGAAGCTGAAGCTAGAAGTAACCACAAGATAATTAAAGAACATACGCTAATGGAAAGTCACCGAGTGTTTAAGAAAGTAATAGTTCTATACATCCGTATATGATAAATTATTGAAACGAGTGAATAAATTCGAATATATTGAGATAATTTTTTTACAAACGACAGAAGAATTAATAGTTTTATCGAAACACGAATTCAAAACGACAACTACGTAAATTAAAAACTTACACCAATTTTGAAACACAAATCTAACGCGCTGGACACCAAAAGTTAAATCTATCTAGTATATATTTGTCTATTCTTAGGTGAAATACGGTTGCTCGCATTCACACTTGACGTTAAGTGTAGGGTGGAAGCTAAGCAGTCGTTCCAATGCCAGATGTGTCGCTGTGGTTGCATTCGTCCATGTTTGTTTAAGGCTATCTTGACCTTTTCTATGCTCGGTTTTCTTGGTCTACCTTTGGCTTTATGCCCGGATATTCTTTTGTTATATGCTCTGGTATTTTGTTTGGGTTCATTCTGATAAGGTGACTGCACCATTTTACTTGCTGTCTCTCAATATGTTCGATACATGATATTATACCAACTCTTTTCCTAATTTCTTCATTTCTTATGTTATCTAGTTAAGTATATTCAGCTATTCTCAGACAGTTCCATTCACTTGTAATGATTTTTCTTTGTTGCAAGACTGTTAAAGACCATGTTTGACATTGATAGCACAGTATTGGTATACAAAGTGTAGATATTATCTGTCTTTTGTTGTCCATCTTGATTTGTGGGTGGAGAATTAATGGTGAAATTGGTAAGTTAATGTTTACTTTCTGACACCTAGTTTCTATTTATCTGTCTAATCTTCCATTTTCGAAAAAAAATGCTGCCTAGATATCTAAATTAATTGCCTTGTTTCACGTTGGTATTATCACGTTGTTAATGTTCATAACTTCTGTTTTTGTACGTTGATTTTCATGATGTACTTCTGACATGCTAATAGAATGCATTGATGTGAGTTTGCAAATTTTCCTCATCTTTGTATATAAGACTTTTATCATCGGCAAATAGTAGTAGGTTGTTTTTATTGTTAAGTTCCTCATCAGGTTCATTTTCAATGTTTTCTCTGTGTTGATGTGCGCGTCTTTTATTATTCTGTCCATGTATATGTTGAAAAGAAGGAGTTAAAGCACGCATCCTTGTCTAACTCCAGATCTTGTTTCGAAATTTTCAGTCATTCCATGTTATTTTTATTGAGCTTAATGCGTATGAAATTAAATGTCTAAGAAAAGCAACAAAAAGATTTGTAGAGAAATTTGTTCAGAAAAGAACATGAAACAGCTGAAATTGTCATTGCTGAAAGACAACTTAAATAAAAATATCAAGAACAACACTTAGACCTGTACATGACATTCATAGACTTAACAAAAGTATTTGACACAGTAAGTAGAGAGGGGCTGTTGAAGATTATGGCAAAATATTGAAGTCCACAGAAATTTATCACAATGGTGCGGTAATTGAAAGGTGGAATGCAAACTAGAGTTCAGGATGGGGGTGAGTTATCTGAAACGTTTCCTAGCTCAAATGGAGTAAAATAGGGATGTGTATTAGCACCTACCCTATTTAGCATCATGTTCTCTGCTATGTTAGATGATGCTTTCAGAGATCTAGACCTGGGAGTAAACATATATCGCATTGATGGACAATTATTGAACATTGGCTGCTCCGAGCAAAAACTAAAGTCAAATCACACACAATCTCTTATTTCCTAATGACTGTGCCATAAATGCGAACTCTGAGGCTGATCTTCGAAATATTATAGACAGATTCTCCGAATCCTGTACCAACTTTGGACTTACTATTAGCACAGAGAAAATAGAAGTCATGTTGCAACCAGCAACTGGCAAAGGCTATCTCCAGCCCTACATAAAGGTAAATGGCGTAGCAGTGTACGTTATAATAGATTCACATTCCTAGATCGTATATTATCACAAGATGACAACATTGATGATGGAGTGTATACAAAGATCGCCAAGGCACGTGACAGTTTCAGCAAATTGTACTCAAATGTTTTGGCATAGAAATGGCATTAACTTACAGACTACGCTGAACTAGCAAAACATCGACTGTATAGAGATGTCGTGTGAGGAAACGCAATCACTTTCACACTACTTGTCTCAAAAACGTTAAGAACATCAGATGGCAAGACAAGATTCCAGACACCACTGTCCTTGACAATTCTGGTATCCCTAGCATTGAGACTATTCTGATGCAAACACAGATTCATCGGGCAGGTCATCAGGTACGCATGCCAGACCACGGCCTGCAAAAGATACTTATCTATGGTGAGCTGGAGAAGGGAACACGATCACAAGGTGGCTAAAAGAAGAACTACAAGGACTCGTTAGCGACCTCACTGAAAATGTGTATTGTGTGTCACTCCGCTAATGTGAGTGCTTAGGTGTATTGTGTGTCACTCCGCTGATGTGAGTGTTTAGTTTTGCTGATTACACAACAAAACACTATTTTTTATGTTGAGCATTATTCTCAGAGAATGTTGTTTTGTGACAAATGTGGCATCAAATTCGAATTTAGGGCACAAAGAATAGGGTCACTGTCTTCTTTCCAGGTTATCCTCTTTATTAAATCGTTATCTAGAGGGATATCGCGGCAGTTGGATAAGTTAAAGTAGTATACTTCTAGAGAAAATCAGGAGGTGAGACCATAAGGCAATAGAAGGTGTATTAATCCATCTTCTAGAATATCCTGAACATCTGCTTCTTTCCAAGCGTATTGACATTGCATTTTCCGTGGTACTTCTACTTCTTCTGTGTTCGTTCTCAAACTCCTGCATATCAGCAGGATGTAGTCCGGAGAACGGAATGCGTTGTGTTATGGTTTACTGCATTGCTGCGATGTATGCGCCTTTCGGCCTGACACATCTGACTTCAGTATGGCTTTGAGTCACTGACCCTATTTGGGATGGGAGAGCCATCCCATAACCTCCTTAGTAGCCTATTACGACATGCGTGGACGGTAAACAGTGTTGCTATTCTTTGATCTCCTTTCGGGCCCCGGCAACACACGGGCGACCCGTGGTACTAATTTAGTTACCGAGAGAGGGTTAGTGCAAATTAGCAGTCATTTCTCCATAAAATCATCATAATCACCCAGAATCTTTAAAATACATACTACTCCAAATCTACAATTATCAAAATGATACTTCACACTACCTGGTCCTAGTAGTTGTAATAGCAAGCGTTCTACTGACTGAAGGTACCTGTGACGCAAGAATACGCTAAGTGCAACCACTGATCACAAGCAAATAGGTATATCGTCTATAATACATTACTTCCCTATATATACAAGTATAGCAAAACATATATAGATTTATCATTTCGAAATCAACATCGACTTGTTCCACATAGACAAACCAACGACCTCAAATTTATAATTGTGTCATATATTTGCTTTAGATTTCATTACAAAATCAGATATATTTCAGTAACATTATCTCGACGGTTATTTTAATCTCTTCAATGTAACTAAATATGTCATTTTGGTAGTTAGAATGTGCAATCATTAAGTACAGTTTATTTTAAGGTATATTTCCCTTTGTATAAGATATTAAATAACGTTTGTTTCTAATTATTTATGTTTGTGTATTGCTGGTGTGAAACAAAATTTTCATTTCATAGTATTTACACTCCCACACGCGCCCACCCACACATATCAATCAATCAATCAAGTGCCACGCACTGGCGTAGGTGATTTTACCTCACGATTATCTGTTTCTTGTGTTGTCAATAACCTCGGTTGGTGAACTTCTACTGGATTGCCTACATCGCATCAGTCTATGTTTCCTACATCGCATCAGTCTATGTAGCCCACATCGCATCATTCTAGCTATGTTGCCCAAATCGCATCATTCTAGCTATGTTGACCAAATCGCATCATTCTAGCTATGTTGCCCACATCGCATGATTATAGCTATGTTGCCCACATCGCATGATTATAGCTATGTTGACCAAATCGCATCATTCTAGCTATGTTGCCCATATCGAATCATTTTAGCTATGCTGCCCATATCGCATCAGTTTAACTATGTTGCCCACACCGCATCCGTCTACGTTGCCCTCATCGGATTAGTCTTACTATGTTGTCCACATTACATCATTCTAGCTACACGTGTGTGCTACATTCTTGTAAATTCTGTGTTTTTCTGGTCATGTCTGCTGTGCGTGCTTTACTTACACCTGTAAGAATAGAACAGACATCAATGAAGATTTATAGCAGCCAGGTCCGGCCCTAACAATTGAGGGGCCCAATGAGAAACGGATTGCGCGGGGCCCAGTCTGGGTAGCGAAGAGGATAATAAAATAAATTAGAATATGAATTTATGGGCCTATAAAGTGCGGGGCCCGATGCGGCCGCATAGGTTGCAATGGCCTAAGACCGGCCCTGATAGCGTTAATTCTGTCAGAATGTATATGTTTCAATATGCTGATTTCGAAAGTCTAGTCTGCTGTCCCAGGTTTTCTTTGGTGGTGTTTTCATCTCTGCTCAGTACATAATTGTTTAATGTAATACAATTATTGTTTATCCCCATTTACCCAAATAGTGTTAGAAGACTTGTTTTGAACTTTTTGCGCATTTTTCGCAATTCTATATTAAAAATATCATAATATGTACATGATGTAAAGTCTGTCCCCAAGTTCTTTCAAGAAATGTAGATTGAGTGAGATAGTTGTTATAATTGAGTGTTATAATTGAGTGAGATAGTTGTTATAATTGAGTGTTGTAATTGAGTGAGACAGTTGTTATAATCGAGTGAGATAGTTGTTATAATTGAGTGAGATAGTTGTTATAATTGAGTGGTATAATTGAGTGAGATAGTTGTTATAATTGAGTGTTATAATTGAGTGATATAGTTGTTATAATTGAGTGTTGTAATTGAGTGAGATAGTTGTTATAATTGAGTGTTATAATTGAGTGATATAGTTGTTATAATTGAGTGTTGTAATTGAGTGAGATAGTTGTTATAATAGAGTGTTATAATTGAGTGATATAGTTGTTATAATTGAGTGTTATAATTGAGTGAGATAGTTGTTATAATTGAGTGAGATAGTTGTTATAATTGAGTGAGATAGTTGTTATAATTGAGTGAGATAGTTGTTATAATTGAGTGTTATAATTGAGTGATATAGTTGTTATAATTGAGTGTTATAATTGAGTGATATAGTTGTTATAATTGAGTGTTATAATTGAGTGATATAGTTGTTATAATTGAGTGTTATAATTGAGTGTTATAATTGAGTGTTATAATTGAGTGTTATAATTGAGTGTTATAATTGTTATAATTGAGTGTTATAATTGAGTGAGATAGTTGTTATAATTGAGTGTTATAATTGATGGATATAGTTGTTATAATTGAGTGTTGTAATTGAGTGAGATAGTTGTTATAATTGAGTGAGATAGTTGTTATAATTGAGAGAGATAGTTGTTATAATTGAGTGTTATAATTGAGTGAGATAGTTGTTATAATTGAGTGAGATAGTTGTTATAATTGAGTGAGATAGTTGTTATATTTGAGTGAGATAGTTGTTATAATTGAGTGAGATTTTTGTTATAATTGAGTGTTATAATTGAGTGAGATAGTTGTTATAATTGAGTGTTATCATTGAGTGAGATAGTTGTTATAATTGAGTGTTATAATTGAGTAGGATAGTTGTTATAATTGAGTGTTATAATTGAGTAAGATAGTTGTTATAATTGAGTGAGATAGTTGTTATATGTGAGTAAGATAGTTGTTATATGTGAGTGAGATAGTTGTTATAATTGAGTGAGATAGTTGTTATAATTGAGTGAGATAGTTTTTATAATTGAGTGTTATATTTGAGTAAGATAGTTGTTATAATTGAGTGATATAGTTGTTATAATTGAGTGAGATAGTTGTTATAATTGAGTGTTATAATTGAGTAAGATAGTTGTTATAATTGAGTGAGATAGTTGTTATAATTGAGTTTTATAATTGAGTGTTATAATTGAGTGAGATAGTTGTTATAATTGAGTGGTATAATTGAATGAGATAGTTGTTATAATTGAGTGTTATAATTGAGTGAAATAGTTGTTATAATTGAGTGTTATAATTGAATGAGATAGTTGTTATAATTGAGTGTTATAATTGAGTGAGATAGTTGTTATAATTGAGTGTTATAATTGAGTGAGATAGTTGTTATAATTGAGTGTTATAATTGAGTGAGATAGTTGTTATAATTGAGTGAGATAGTTGTTATAATTGAGTGAGATAGTTGTTATAATTGAGTTAGATACTTGATATAATGGACTGATATAGTTGATATGCTAGAGTGAGATGGTATATTTGATTGAAAAGGTTGCTATAATTGACTGAGATAGTTGCTATAAGCGAGTTATACAGTTTCTATAAATGAATGAGATATCTCCTATAATTGAGTGAGATATTTGCTGTTATTGAGTGTTAGTTGTTATTGTTGCTATATATAATGGAGTGAGACCGTGATTCGACCGCAACCTCCACTATTTTTATGGTAAAAACTCGTATACAACCAATTTGGGAAAACTTCCAGAAGATTGTTTCTTGTTCGTACCAGGAACATATTTATTTTCATTAGATTCAGTCAGTCATTCATAAGCTCATAACCCTTCATGGAACCCTTCATGGAACCCTTCATGGAACCCTTCATGGAACCCTTCATGGACATATAAGTACAACACTGATTATATCAACACACATATTCTTCCGACGACCTCTATGTCGAGCAATGCGGATTAGTAATGGCAGATCTTGACATGTCCAGTGTGTGATGTTTTCCTGCTCATAACTTTCTTTGTCCTATTTCACTTCTACTAACTCCGGCAATATATTTCGTTACTGCATGTTTTCCTGTGAAGTTGTGCAAGGATTTTTTCTATTGGCTATGGAAAAAAGGTCGCTTTGGTATAGTTTTAGCAGGAAGAATTGTACAGGAGTTGTACAGGAATGTACCGCGACATGCACAGGAAGAATTGTGATTGTACCTCCGAAAAAAAAATCTTGTCCAAACAATGGATTGAACCAGGGACCACAATGGTCTGAGAACAGCATTCTAACCATACAACAATGCGATCTTTATACGCTCCTTGATGCTCCTTCTGTAATATCGTCTTTCTAAAAAAAAAGAAATCAAGTTGGCACACATGTCCAAAAACATGAAATTTTTCTTCGTGTCACTGTTGAATGTAATTATTTATGTAGACCTGTATATATATGTATATATATATATATATATAATTCAGCTGCATGTGAGAAATTACGTACCTATAAACACTGCTAAAGAATATATATATATTTCTTAATGTCTTATGTACACATTTGTGTTATGTTCTGTATTGGAGATTCGAATAATGTCTCTGTACCATGTGTATTCGAAGGGATGTATCCTTCTCTCCGTGCTTGCAGTCAATGTCCAGAAGTGAATGGGGCATTACAATGATGATGGCAATTATTTGCGCCTTGTGGGCGAGTACTGTGTTTATTGTTGACTTCGGTAGCTCATTGAGTGTTAGTTAAAAATACGTATAGATTACAAGAAATTACATTGTGGAAATTATATCGCTATACAATTATTTGTAAAGTATAGTTTACTTTTTTACGCGCAGAAACCAACAGAATACACCACCAATCTCTTGAATGGGTACCTATAGGCAAAAGAGCAAGGGGTAGACCAAAATAAACACTCAGAAGAACAATACTTAGAGAAAGTACTCGTAAAACAACCAATATTCATACTATTCAAGAAATGCAGAGATTAGCTTTGAACAGACCGAATTGGAGAGATCTGACCTCAGCCCTATGCGCTAACTTCAGCGCAAAAGGAAAATGAATGAAATGAATAGTTTACTTTTAAATTCATCTTAACTACATTTGAATCACTGTTGTTATACAAGTGAATGGACCCACCATCAAGTGTATTTGTGAGTCGTTTGCCACATGAATACTCTAATTCACAGGTACCATATATTCTCAAGGCTAATGACAAGTAGCTAATGTGTGTCGACATGTTCATTAATGCAAATACGTTTCTGTAAAATGACTTTATTTTTCTTGCACCTTTCATGCCATTACACTATCAATTAATGAGTGTATTGTTTATTTTCAGAGCGGCTATCAATGTCATAATATTAAACATTGAAGAGAAAACAATGTGAAATGTTGAAAGGTTGACAGAATGTAGATAAGAGAACGGATGATGTTGTGCCATTGTTTCCAATGTGGCTGCATGCCTGCGATTTTCATCCCTACACATCCGTGACTTTTTGGTCAGTATGAAAACTCTCCAGGATGGTAAAGCTGACCACTCTGAAATCTCATGTGTCCCCTTTTACAACTGGCATGGAAATCAAGAGGGAATCACAGTACTACTATTGCTCGATTCTCTTTATGATCCTGGAAAGACACTGCCATCTAAATTCTTTCCAACTTGCATATTGTATGGCAGGATAATGTCTGTGCCGTACTGTTTAAGACATTTTCCTTGTGCAATCGCACGATTGAAATTGGTTTTGTCGAAAGGCTCTGAGATTATCGCACTCAATATAAGGTAATACTACGTTAAACGTAACAACTGTAGTACTTACGTAGAACACATGTTGTTCAAAGTTTCACTCGAACAAGACGGACTATCGCTAATATAAGGGGTTATAAGATGTAAACAGGAACAAAAATTGTAATACACAAAACATGTTCAACGTTTCGAACGGTTATGTCTTTCTCAAGAATATACAAAACAAACTGTGAAAAAAAAGAAAACATTAAAAACAATGTTACCAACGCAGACATATTTGGCAGAATCACATAACGTTATGACATTTTTAAAACACTGACGGATCGTCCTGTTGTAGTAGTTACACAGTTCGTTTTGTGTTCAAGGTGGACTGTGTTTGAATTCCGCCCCTTACGTCTTATTTACAATAGGGATCGTGTGGACGTTCCTATGGGAAAAGCGTTTGAATGTACGGCGGCGTGCCGCTTCGCTGAGATAATCGGATGGCATACCAATATTCATATTACAATGAGGCCAATCATCTACCTGTTTACAACGATATTCATCAAACAATTATCACGTCTGACTATGGTCAGATGAGCTTGCTACTGTCCAACTTGATGTCACAAGACAATATCATGCAGTTTATTTGTGTGCAGTTCAAGGTTAATGATAAGATAGAGAGGATATAAGATAGGAGATCTGCACAGTACATCAGGTAGTTAAAATAGGTGATATATCACGTACAACAGATGGTGGAAGATATAAGATCTACCTGGTAGAGGAGACATTGGAAGATATAAGATCTACCTGGTAGAGTAGATAGTGGAAGATATAAGATCTACCTGGTAGAGTAGATAGTGGAAGATATAAGATCTACCTGGTAGAGTAGATAGTGGAAGATATAAGATCTACCTGGTAGAGCAGTAAGTGGAAGATATAAAATCTACCTGGTAGAGTAGATAGTGGAAGATATAAGATCTACTACCCTGGTAGATCAGTACGTGGAAGATATACACTCTACCTGGTAGAGTAGTACGTGGAAGATATAAGATCTACCTGGTAGAGTAGATAGTGGAAGATATAAGATCTACCTGGTAGAGCAGTACGTGGAAGATATAAAATCTACCTGGTAGAGGAGACAGTGGAAGATATACGATCTGCAGAGTACATCAGTTAGTGGAAGATATGATTACCTCGTACAGCAGATAGTGGACGATATATGATCTGCCTGGTAGAGACGATATTGGAAGATAAACGTGTGGTTATTCGAAAGTCTATTCTATATTAAATCTATTCTATATTAATGTTTGGCTCAGAAACATGGACACTAAATAAATTATTAGAAGACAAAATCGATGCCTTTGAGATGTGGGTATATAGAAGAATAGTGAGAGCATCATGGAAAGAGAAGAAAACAAATACGGAGATACTAAAACACTTAATATGAAGAAAGAACTACTAAGAGAAATAAAGATCAGGCAAATAAAATACTTTGGACTCATTAAAAGACATGACACCTTATTGAAGACCTTACTTGAGGGTAAAGTCAAAAGGAAGCGAGCAAGAGGTAGGCAGAAATACAAGTGTGAGAGTAACATCATGTGATGGACAGGTTACGGTCTAGCAGAGTGCACCACAAAGACAAGAGACAGGAGATATTGGAGATACGCTGCAGCCAACCTTCGTTGCGGAGACGGCACTTAATGATGATGATGATGACGATTATTCGAAAGTGAAATTCTATAATATGTTAGGGGATTGATAAAATAGAATGTTAACATTAACTACTTAAAGTATGACAGAAAAACAAGTTAAAATTTGCTTAAGTGAGACTAGAGCTAATGTGACTATTACATTATTCCTAGCCATACACGATTACACCACACACTCGCGCACTCAACATACACGCTTACACCACACACTCGCGCACTCAACATACACGCTTAATGATCAATTGATATCAGATCGATAAACGTGACAAGCAGATTGGCGATTACATGCCTTTAGATAACGTTCATTATAAAAACGTGTCATTATATAGCCCTCCTATTTTAAACCATATATTAAGTGTTAATTTTCCTCGGTTGAACAAGTTTAAGATATAATACCGCGTTATACCATGAATAGAAACCTAACTCGGCTTCTAGTGGAAGGCATATTCTACCTTATTAAGAATAAAAATATATTTAGAATACCTGATCTTTAACTACCTTTGATCTAGTTCTTTTTTAAACTGATTAATCGCGGAAGCGGTCATCAGACCACAACTTATTGATGTCGTGAATTATGTTTGAATACTATTTATTCATCTTTTCTCTTACTTTATCATGTATTACTCTTATCGATACCAGACGGTCATTATAGCTAGCAAGTTTCAAGGTCTGTTGTTGATTTATTGCATTGGAAACTACATGCAATAGGTTGTTACTGAGTGTAGAGTTACATAGTTATCAGAATAAACATCAGTTTCGTGTTTGATCTGTCTAAAAATACAGTATGAGAAGTATGTGAAACTCATATCTTCAGTAAGTGGTTGTTTATTTGTTGTTGTTGTTTAGATTGCTTCCCTCTTGATAATAACATCAAAGGTGTAATCGAGTAGTTAGAAAGATGAGTACGCAATTAGAATGTGGATGGAGATATCAAGAAATAATGTCAACAATTGTTTAGACTTAGCCCCCTCCTTGTATGTAAACATCTACCAATAAATAATAAAAGTTCCACCCTCCCCCCTATTGTGTTTTTCGTCCATCACAAGTGATGATGACCATTTGTTACATCCACTTTTGAAAATTCAATTTTAGTTATGTCCTTGATTATGAGTTCGTAGATGGCTAATGAGCCCTATTCGAGCTGTAAATGCCCTTGGACAGTTTGGACATGGAATAACGACTGTAGACGGATCTTGGTCTATCTGTGACTTTCTAGCTGCTCTCCGCTGTTGAGCTGCTGCCGCCCCCCCTAACACACACACTCAAAGACAAAGTATGAACACACAGATAGGACTTAAAACTAAATGATATATGTCAGATTCACAGAATATAAGTTTGAACATTTATAAATACATTTCAACTACATTTTAACTACATTTTAACTACATTTAATAACAAAATTGACATGTTCCTTGCTATGACATTTAATATATGTAATGTCAAATATTAAAAATATATGCAGACGACACAGTCATCCTTATTACATGTTCTCAGAAAATGTCATCCTTATTACATGTTCTCAGAAAATGTCATCCTTATTACATGTTCTCAGAAAATGTCATCCTTATTACATGTTCTCAGAAAATGTCATCCTTATTACATGTTCTCAGAAAATGGCATCCTATTACATGTTCTCAGAAAATGTCATCCTTATTACATGTTCTCAGAAAATGTCATCCGTATTACATGTTCTCAGAAAATGTCATCCTTATTACATGTTCTCAGAAAATGTCATCCTTATTAAATGTTCTCAGAAAATGTCATCCGTATTACATGTGCTCAGAAAATGAGACAACGAATCACAGAAAACAATACAGCCAGATCCAAAATCTTGATCTAAACGTACAGAAAACAAAATTATGACAATAGACAAAACAAAGTTCAAACTAATAATCAACATATACAAAATAGAACTAGAATGTGTAGACAGATTCGAATATCTGGGAGCAAATATAAACAATTCTGCAGATGGTTCAGTCGAGATTAGAAGAAGACTCGCAATTACAGCTCACAATGTAACACAAATGAGAAAGATGTGACAAATTAATAGCAAAGTAATGACATAATAATCCTTTGAAGATCGTGTGTTTTTTCATTAGCAACGTATAGATGCGGATATTGGACGTTGAACAAGAATCAATCAATCAATAAACCTGTAATCCTTCAGGGTCGTAGGGGTACCACATTGGATGCTTGAGCACACAGAGTCCTCCAGCGAATTCTATCCTCAGCGATGCGGATGAGTGTGGAAATATCTTGCCCTGTCCATTCCTTGATGTTGTCTGTCCATGTCTTTATTTGTTCTCCTCTGCTTCTTCCACCCTCGACAGTTCCCTGCAGTATTGTTTTTCACAAGGAATCGTGCCTGCATACATGTCCGAACCATGCTAGTTTTCATCGTTTCACTATTGAAAGCAATGGCTACTGGACACCTGCACACATCTCTACTTTATTTCTTACGTACACATTGGTCTTATGTTCCCTATAGGAAATTCGTAGAATTCTTCTGTAGCATCTATACTCGAAAGCCTGTAATCTTCTCTCCATTTCCGCAGTGAGTGTCCAACTCTCACAACCATACAACACAACAGAAAGCACCAGCGACCTATACAGTTTGATTTTCACTCCAACACTGATGTTGCTTTTCCAAGAATACAGTACAATGAATTCATTGAAAATGAAGTGCTACAGAAGGATCCTACGAATGTCATGAAACAGAGAAATAGAAAATATAGATTTTGAAATTACTGGAAGTAAATGAAGAGTGGCTTCTAAATACAATAAAAAGATGGAAGCTACAGTTTTGTGTTTTTTTTTACATCTTAAAGTTAGAGAGACATAATAGCAGTGATATGCAAACTCTGGAAGGTAGAATGCCAGGTAGGAGAAGAAGAAGAAAACCAAAACGACGATGGATCAACAACATGGAAAATAATATATGAATACGACTGTGGCCAATACATGCCTTCGTGTCAGAGATACGTTCAGAGTACCCACGAAGAAGACAATGTTCTGGAAAGAACTTTTCATGAATATATGTAATATCAAAAACAATACTGCAGGGAACTGCTGAGGGTGGAAGAAGCAGACAAGGGCAAATAAAGAAGCAGTCGACAATATCAAGGAAAGGACAGGGCAAGATATTTCCACACTCATCCGCATCGCTGAGGATATAATTCGCTGGAGGACTCTGTGTGCTGAGGCATCCAATGTGATACACCTACGATCCTGACGGGTTACGGGTTTAATGCCATGTTTTGCATGCATTGTTATTCTTGATGAGACCCAAGAAATGTATACTTTATATTTGTGGACCATGTCCAGTTGTTATGCACGAATGAAATCCTCTGATCTTTGTTGGCATACGAATTATCGTGTCTTTCGTGTTAATCCCAAACCAAATTAGACAATCACATATTATTTTTTTGTCCTACTTGTTTACCACATTTGTTGTCATGCTGTACTCATCTGCGCTTGCGAAGGAGGAGCAACATTGCGCATCGATAAACAGTTTTACTACGTCAGACAGGATACAACATTCCACACCGCCTGTCTTGTGTTCGAGAGTACAGAACCGTCCAATCTCACACTTAAATAATGCCAAACCCATGATAAATAAATTATGTGTAAATGGTGTCATTTAATTGATGGTAAACACGCAAATTTAATTTTGTACGTGAGATGTGTGGTTCACAAGCAGACTTTAATTCTATATCCGAAATAACGAGAAATTTGAAATTAATGAATGCAATTTAATGAGAGAAAAAATAATTCATATTGACTACACTATTTTCAATTCACACACAGAATGCCATTTACATGCGTTAGATATTTGTTGAGATACATGATTCACGAGCTAGGCAACACCTGGTGAAACTTTCTACACGTGTGAAATGATATGTTTAAGAAAAGCAGCAAACATAACAAGAAGAGATTATGTAAGGAATGAAGAGATTATGTAAGGAATGAAGAGATTATGTAAGGAATGAAGAGATTATGTAAGGAATGAAGAGATTATGTAAGGAATGAAGAGATTATGTAAGGAATGAAGAGATTATGTAAGGAATGAAGATATTATGTAAGGAATGAAGAGATCATGTAAGGAATGAAGAGATTATGTAAGGAATGAAGATAGTATGTAAGGAATGAAGAGATTATGTAAGGAATGAAGAGATTATGTAAGGAATGAAGAGATTATGTAAGGAATGAAGAGATTATGTAAGTAATGAAGAGATTATGTAAGGAATGAAGAGATCATGTAAGGAATGAAGAGATTATGTAAGGAATGAAGATAGTATATAATGAATGAAGAGATTATGTAAGGAATGAAGAGATTATGTAAGGAATGAAGAGATCATGTAAGGAATGAAGAGATTATGTAAGGAATAAAGATAGTATGTAAGGAATGAAGAGATTATGTAAGGAATGAAGAGATTATGTAAGGAATGAAGAGATTATGTAAGGTATGAAGAGATTATGTAAGGAATGAAGAGATTAAGTAAGGAATGAAGAGATTATGTAAGGAATGAAGAGAGTATGTAAGGAATGAAGATAGTATGTAAGGAATGAAGAGAGTATGTAAGGAATGAAGAGATTATGTAAGGAATGAAGAGATTACTAGAACTGATGGAACCATATTTGTAGTGAAATATTTTCTAAAAAAGTCTGAAATGGTTCGGCCACTTAATAAAAATTAATCCGTATTGGCCAACGGCAACAGAATACAACATGAAAATGTAAACAAGATACAGAGGAAGACCAAGAAGGAAGTGGTTTGAAGGAGTCACATACATTATTTTGAGACGTCAAATTACTGCATATCAAGTGACCACATCTGTCATAACACGGAAACCAGTCCTTAGTCAATCCTGCAACGCCTTACAAGCAAAATCAGAGAAAAGAGAATATATAGATATACCATTTTAATGGAAACTAATTAATACATTTTAATATGTCAATCATTTCGTGTTAAGTCCGCGAGCACGTAATTAGTAACTGCGCATAATTGTATCAGTAGTGTTGAAATAATTTGGGAGCCTATAGGAAACAGACAGAAGGGTATTTTCATTTATATATTTATATTTATATATATATAAATATATATATATATATATATATATATATATATATATATATATATATATATATATATATATATATATATATATATCTGTTTATCTAGCCCTAACACTATTTCTATCTAACTATATTTCTAAAAACTATATGTCTACCTAGCTATATTTCTTAAAACTATATGTCTGCCTAATTATGTTTCTTAAAACTATATGTCTACCTAACTATATTTCTTAAAACTATATGTCTACCTAACTATATTTCTTAAAACTATATGTCTACCTAACTATATTTCTTAAAACTATATGTCTACCTAACTATGTTTCTTAAAACTATGAAATAAATGTCTAATCGATGACCATCACCATTAATGTTCGCTTCAACTAACGGAGGAATTTCCAACTTCCTCATCTTAGAATTGATTATTAATTAACGCGGTGATCAATATATTATATATTGAGTATTGTTTATCGAACCATCCTAGCACTTATGACAAACTCAGTTGTAAGTTATCCCTAATTAGACATGAAAATGACTGTTCTCGTCTCTCGCAGTTGGCATACATAATGTTCATAAAACTTCTGAAGTTGAGATTCTTATGCTTTTATGCAGGGCATATGTCGTGTATTTGCTGCCTACGCTGTTGCCCAACCAATGTTCAGTTCTCAAATGTGGCACTTATTAGTTGCTTGCATGCGGCAGATGATACAGCGTTGAAAATCTAATGAAAACATGTGAGGCTGAGGCAGGGCTGTGAACTAGAGATCTATAGCGTGTCTGCCCAAGCATGTGAAGCACGGATGTAGTAGATAGTTCGGATGAAATACTTGGTGTTCAGTGGGCTGGAAGGAATTTATCAGCAAATTTTATTGGTTCAGACAAGATTTCTGAGATCTGTATAAAACATGACAATCCACTTCATGCTGGTAAATCCTAGCACAACTCTTGCACAATTTCAGCACCGTTCAAATATACAGATATAACTGGGAGCATGCGGTTGTGTATGTGGGTCTCACCAATCGATCACTAGACAAACCAACCATGCAACAGAAAACCTTAGTAAATGACATGTCTTTATATTGAGATTATCTTTTTATAGAAGCTTCATGGTACGTCATCTATACAATTCCGTAGTCGTAACATTCGATAACAGTTACCATGTTGTTTCGACAGGCCGACATTGTGCCTGAACTAGTTACGGCACCGCGTGGGTGGTCGGAACAACAAAGAAACCTGACGCAAGGGCCAGAGTTGTGCCCTGATGTCTATGTCTGTTTCGGCGGTATTGGACTCGAAACACCATCGAGTCGAATGGCTGCTGGGACAGAGGACGGAGCATTTATGGGAATGCACCACGTACTGTGAGGCCAGTTTTCTAATCAAGACTCAAGATATAACTGGACTATCAACATCAATCAATCAAACCCGTAACCCGTCAGGGTCGTAGGTGTCCACATCGGATGCTTCATCACACAAAGTCATCCAGCGAATTATATACTCAGCGATGCAAATGAGTGTGGATATATCTTAACCTGTCCATTCCTTAATGTTGTCTGTCCATACCTTTATTTGCCCTCATCTTCTGAAGACCTTTGTTATTTATTCTCGTGTGATTATATATTGTAGTATTTCAGTGGGCGAAAGATTTAGCTAGTGGTGCCCATCTCCTCTCCAGCTGTCCTTGCATTATGGACTATCATCAAGCATATACTTAAAGAAGGAGAAATACTAGTTTGTAAGTCCATACACGAACTAAACGTATCGGTAGCAGATCACGACGCATGGGTAATCAACACATATGTCATATGTGTCGCATGTGGCACGAAAGGAACAAACTGACTAACTATCATGCAATGCCAATCCATTATTATCAAGTCATGTGACGATCAGGGGGTGGCGAGCTGGACAGTCTTAATCTTGGATATGGTCAAACGATAACTTCACTCACATGCACACGAAAGCTGGAAGATAGCCAAACGGTAGCTTCCGGTTTCAATGCCACGCAAAAATAGATTTAGGCAGACATATTTAAATATCATTTGAATTAACGTGATCAGTGTGTCATTTATTTATCTATTATTGTGTACGTTCATTTATCTTTGTATTGTGAATGTAAAAAGGCAGAAAAATGTCGGTTCTGATTTGGAAACCCGCATCTTTTACACCTTTTAGGATTAATTAATCCAAATATTATATCAATAATTAACAGTAATACATTTCCGTATTCATTTTTATGGTTAGGTTTAGAGTAGTGATGTTTTACATAACGAATCCTAACCCTAAATAAAATTTTATTTAAATCAATGAATGATTAACATAAAACCTAATAAACTTAGGCAAGGGAACTATTTAAATAGGGGGACATTGGTTCAAAACCACAACAAAAATGTCTTTTAGATAGCACATACTTTATGAGAGTGCATCACACACCCTTAACGGTCCCTCAAATTAACCCTAAAATAAATTAATATTTAAATTATCAGTTGATGAACATGAAATTTACAAACATAGACAAGGTAAATAACTCCACTATGTGGTTGCGTCTACTTATACTGTACCCGCAAGCTCATAAACACTGAAAAACACATAACTGAGAAACCCAGTCTCCGATGCGCTTCTGTTGGCTATACTTTGAACTGAACTTGAATCTCAAAAGCAATTCTACACTTGTGTTGGCGATGGTAGTGTTATATTGTTGTTTGCGTTATCGTGGCACGGTTAATGAAGAGTGGGTGACTTATGTAATGTAAATCAACAAATCGAAACATCTTGTCATAGGGTATACGAGATGAATGTAATTTTCATCATCATCTTCATCACGTGCCATGCCGGCTGGCGTAGGCGGTCGAGGCTCTCCACAGCTCTCTGTCCACAGTATTATGTATCAAAGTCGTTGTTGTTTCCTTGCCAGGTTGCCAAACTGTGTACTATTTTCTCACGTTGTCGCCCTCTGTATGTTGCCTTCTATTTTGCCTGTTGTGGCCATGTTGTCTGAACCTTCCTGACCCATGAAGTGAACAGTAAATGAAGGTTTTCGTTTTCTTATATTATTGATTAAGGTCCGTTTCGCATTTGACTCTTTCAACACTTCTACATTAGTTTTTCTGGCAGTTCATGGTATTCTCAGAATTCTTCTTTAGAACCACGTCTCTGTTGCCTCTAATTTCCCTCGTTCCAGGTTGTTTATTGTACAAGACTCGCACCCATATGTTAGTATAGGAGTTATATAGCACTGCAGAACTCTCTTTCTCACCTCTAATGACAAAGTCTTATTACACAGTATATTTTTAATTTTTCTGAATGTTGTTTTTCCCTGTCCTATTCTGCATCTTATTTCTGTTGAACTTCTTCCATCTGCTGTAATTATTGTTCCTAAATATTTTAATTGGTGGATCTGTTTTAATACAATATCATTCACTTTGATCTTGCAAGGTGTGTTATTTTGTTTCTTTGAAATAACCATTACTTCTGTTTTCTTGATATTTAGGAAGAGGCCTTTCTCTTTACATTCTGTGACTACAATATTAAATCAATCTTGAAGGTCTTCCTCACTCTTTGCAATCAGAACAGTGTCATCCGCATATCTCAAATTATTTATGTTATGTTCTCCCAGTGATATTCCTTATAATATAATGAAATTTGAATAAATATAAATACAACCACACACAACATCGTGATAAATCTTGTATTACAAATCATAATTTTCCAAAGAACTAAATCATAAAAATGTACCATATGTCTTTATTACTTTCAAGTCATTGTGAAAGAATATGACAAACAATACGTCTATCTATCTATCATTTATCTGCCTGTCTGTCTGTCTGTCCGTCCGTCCGCCGAAACCCGCTCGCCAGTCCGCCCGTCCGTCCGAGTATAACACCATGCATCGAATATATGCATGTATATTTACATGAACATATACATATATACATCTATATCATGAAAGGTCTCTATTCCGATACGGTTTGTTGTGTAAGAAGAGAAAGTTTTTTTTCCAGCTGGTTCCCAGTGAAAATAGGAGTAAAACAAGGATGTGTTTTACTACCAAGGATGTGTTCTACCCCTATACTGTTGTGCACGATTGACCCGGTGATTAAGAAATGCACAGACAAAAAACAACAAGATGCTGGAAGATCTCACCTTTGCAGACGATATTGCTCTATTGAGTTCAACACACAACGATCTCCAAGAAAATACAGAAAGACTCAAATTGTTTGCGCAACAGATATTAGTTAGTTAGTTTTTTCCTTTCGTGCAGCAAGCGACACATAGGGTAGAGGTTTTGGTTCTCCATATGATGCGGTCCGCTGCCTGCAGCTTTAGTTCCTGGATGGTCTTACTGCCTATTATTTCCCCTTCTTTAAGAATTGTGTTTTTAAGGGTTGTTTTAGGTCTTCCTCTTTTTTTTAACCCTCAGGTGACCACATAAGGACTTGTTGGTCTATTCTGTTTACATTGAGTCGTAAATCGTGACCAAGGTATTTCCAACTTCGTTTTCTTATGATGTTTGAAACATACTCTTGGTGTGTTTTGTCTCTTAGATCACTATTTGTGAAGAAGTCACTGTAAACCTCTGTTTCAATAATAATTATGTTTTAAGATTGTGCTTATTAGGACACAGATCAACCGACTTTAGCAAGTACGAATAACACAACTACTTTCATCTTGAACCGCAACCGGAAACCATGTTCAAATTTAACACATTAGCAACATGTATGCCTTCAAATAAACACACATAAAACGAAAATCATGAACTTTACCGGTCTCAAAGAATCAATTAAACTAAAGGATAATGGACATCGTATCAAATTTCGTATATTTGGGAAGCAAGATAACAGTAGACTGGGATACCAATTCAGAAATCAAGACTCGAATTGCTCTCGCCTCCAACGCCTTTAACAAACTTTCAATCATCTGGAGATCGAAGATCACAAGTAAACACATCAAACTGCGACTATTCAACACAAGTGTTATTCCATTATTGATTGACATATGTATGTTAAAGTTGGAAATCTACCGCAATAATGGATAAAAAGTTAGTTGCCTTCGAGAATAGATGCGTCAGAATATCACAAATACTAAAAGACTTCAAACCAAACGACATACTGAGAGAGGAGACAAAACAAGAATATGTGACGAACATCATCAGAAAACACCTCTGGACATACAATCCCCACATACGTAGAATGAAGACAGAATTCCACGACAAGTCTTCATGTGGACACCAGACAGGTAAAGAAAACATTGAAGACCAAAAAAAACACTCAGAAGAACATTTATGAATGAATTAAAATCAACAGGCATAAATGCACAAGACCTTGACAACTGACCGATAGGCATGCAGATCTATGACATCCGGCCTATGTGCCTAACTTGGCAAAAGAGGAACTGACTCATCGAATATATAAGAAACAATAGATAAATGGTTTGAACATCTTATGAGGATGAACGATCAATTTTCCACAAGAGCTTATAACAAAATTGAATCAGGATACAAAGCAAAGCGCAGACCTAGGAAAAGATGGATAGACAACATCGCGACCATCTTGAAGAAACATTGACTACAACTCAAACAGCTGTTTCCAGAATGGCAACCCTCCGACCCTGAATGGATATGAGTTTGATGATGATGATGATGTATAAGGCAGATTGGATGGCTGGCAGTACATATCTTTTTCTATACTTGTTGCCGGGTTATGTGGAAGGTGTCATCAATCGTCCATCAGACCAAATATTCTTGCACAGTCAAGCCTTCGTATATGACATTTGTTTATACTCTGACGGTGGCACATCTCTTCATATATATATATATATCTTCACTTTATTGCTCATATTCCTTGTTGATAAAAATATACACACTTACAAACATGGAAACGGACAAACAAACATTACTGACACCTGGAAGATCTTGCCTGTTAACTTCGTGGTGCTTCAACATTAAGGGACGAAACCAATATTGTTTCGTGCAGAGAACTATTACTTTGGTGAACTCCCTTACATAATTTTATTAGCTCACGTTTTCCCAAATTCTGGGATATTTTTCACTATTCCTGACTAGATGCAAGTTTCATATGCCGTAGAACATACATGAATTTCAGTACATAAGCCAGTCAACTACATTGTTTTACTTTCAGTTATAATCTTGTCAGAAAACCAATGCTGAAGTCTATGTTTCTGGCTTAAACTATCTTATAAATGGGGCATGCACGTGTCAATCACCTTTTTTACATCAGTATCATCCAGAGTATTTACATCAATGTCAACCACCTTGGTAACATCAGTATCATCCAGAGTATTTACATCAATGTCAACCACCTTGGTAACATCAGTATCAAATAACGTATTTACATCAATGTCAACCACCTTGGTAACATCAGTATCAAATAACGTATTTACATCAATGTCAACCACCTTGGTAACATCAGTATCAAATAACGTATTTACATCAATGTCAACCACCTTGGTAAACATTAGTATCAAATAACGTATTTACATCAATGTCAACCACCTTGGTAACATTAGTATCAAATAATGTATTTACATCAATGTCAACCGCCTTGGTAACATCAGTATCAAATAACGTATTTACATCAGTATCAAATAACGTATTTACATCAATGTCAACCACCTTGGTAAACATCAGTATCAAATAACGTATTTACATCAATGTCAACCAACTTGGTAACATTAGTATCAAATAACGTATTTACATCAATGTCAACTAACATGGTTACATCAGTGTCAAATACCATGGTTACATCAGTATCAACTGCTTTGGTTACATCAGTGTCAAATACCATGGTTACATCAGTGTCAAATACCATGGTTACATCAGTGTCAAATACCATGGTTACATCAGTGTCAAATACCATGGTTACATCAGTGTCAAATACCATGGTTACATCCGTGTCAAATATCATGGTTAAATCAGTGTCAAATATCATAGTTACATCAGTGTCAAATACCATGGTTACATCAGTATCAACCGCCATGGTTACATCGGTGTCAAATACTATGGTTACATCAGTGTCAAATACCATGGTTACATCAGTGTCAAATACCATGGTTACATCCGTATCAACTGCTTTGGTTACATCAGTGTCAAATACCATGGTTACATCAGTGTTAAATACCATGGTTACATCAGTGTTACATACCATGGTTACATCAGTGTCAAATACCATGGTTACATCAGTGTCAAATACCATGGTTACATCAGTGTCAAATACCATTTTTACACCAGTGTCAAATACCATGGTTACATCAGTATCAACTGCTTTGGTTACATCAGTGTCACATACCATGGTTACATCAGTGTCACATAACATGGTTACATCAGTGTCAAATAACATGGTTAAATCAGTGTCAAATACCATTTTTACACCAGTGTCAAATACCATGGTTACATCAGTATCAACTGCTTTGGTTACATCAGTGTCACATACCATGGTTACATCAGTGTCAAATACCATGGTTACATCAGTATCAACTGCTTTGGTTACATCAGTGTCAAATACCATGGTTACATCAGTATCAACTGCTTTGGTTACATCAGTGTCACATACCATGGTTACATCAGTGTCACATACCATGGTTACATCAGTGTCAAATAACATGGTTACATCAGTGTCAAATACCATTTTTACACCAGTGTCAAATACCATGGTTACATCAGTATCAACTGCTTTGGTTACATCAGTGTCAAATACCATGGTTACATCAGTATCAACTGCTTTGGTTACATCAGTGTCAAATACCATGGTTACATCAGTATCAACTGCTTTGGTTACATCAGTGTCACATACCATGGTTACATCAGTGTCAAATACCATGGTTACATCAGTATCAACTGCTTTGGTTACATCAGTGTCAAATACCATGGTTACATCAGTATCAACTGCTTTGGTTACATCTGTGTCACATACCATGGTTACATCAGTGTCAAATAACATGGTTACATCAGTGTCAAATACCATTTTTACACCAGTGTCAAATACCATGGTTACATCAGTATCAACTGCTTTGGTTACATCAGTGTCACATACCATGGTTACATCAGTGTCAAATACCATGGTTCCATCAGTATCAACTGCTTTGGTTACATCAGTGTCAAATACCATCGTTACATCAGTGTCAAATACCATGGTTACATCAGTGTCAAATACCATGGTTACATCAGTGTCAAATACCATGGTTACATCAGTGTCAAATACCATGGTTACATCAGTGTGAAATACCATGGTTACATCAGTGTCAAATACCATGGTTACATCAGTATCAACTGCTTTGGTTACATCAGTGTCAAATAACATGGTTACATCAGTGTCAAATACCATGGTTACATCAGTGTCAAATACCATGGTTACATCAGTATCAACGGCTTTGGTTACATCAGTGTCAAATACCATGGTTACATCAGTGTCAAATACCATGGTTACATCAGTGTCACATATCATGGTTACATCAGTGTCAAATACCATGGTTACATCAGTATCAACTGCTTTTGTTACATCAGTGCCAAATACCATGGTTACATCAGTGTCAAATACCATGGTTACATCAGTGTCAAATACCATGGTTACATCAGTATCAACCGCCATGGTTACATCGGTGTCAAATACCATGGTTACATCAGTGTCAAATACCATGGTTACATCAGTGTCAAATACCATGGTTACATCAGTGTCAAATACCATGGTTACATCAGTTTCAAATACCATGGTTACATCAGTATCAACCGCCATGGTTACATCGGTGTCAACGGTATCAGTGGGTCTTTAGTTCTTTGCGTTTATTCAGTGTTTGCATCATACCTCCTTCTCTAGTATTTTGCGTTTATGTACATGTGATGATTCTAACGTCACGAAATGTGGTATTTCATACTGAATGCCATTTAGATCACTCATGCTGTGTGATTGAATGCAATGCTAGTAAACTTTACTCAATATTCTACTATTTGTTCCCCAGATGCTTCAACTTCGTGTTCTAAAAATGGTTTATTTATTATTATTTGTTTTTGTCAATGTATTCCGTCCATTATATCTTTGTTGTCAAACTATAAACAAGAAAATTCAAAGCGAATTAGAGGCTACAGAAATGTGATTTCTGAGAAGAATGATGAAAATACTATGGACAGCCAAGAAAACTAATGCAGAGGTTCTCATTGATGCTGGCGTAAAAAGATCATTCATATCAAACATTAGAGGAAGACAGTCACGGTTTCTAGGGCATGTGCTGAGAATAACAAATCGTGAAACCTTAATAACCACTGTAAAGATCAAAGGGAGAAGAGATAGAGGTCGACAAATAGAAAAGTTACTAGATGGGCTTGTATCGTGGCACGTTGGAAGCTTACCAACCGAGCTTATTGACAACACAAGAGACAGAAAGTCGTGGAGAAAAATGATCGCCTACGCCAGTCGGCATGACACTTGATTGATTGATTTTGTCAAATGAAACTGAAATATGTGTAGCATGATGATTCTGGTTTCCGTAGTTTAAAAAGACAGCTTGTGCGATAGATTGGTCTGCAGTTGAAAACTGTGCTGCTGTCTTTTCTAGTTTCGGAATGGTATCACGTTTCTTACCCTTCAGGACTGTGGGACTTTGCATATAGTTCAACTTGATGAACTTCATGAACTTGAACCTCATTGATGAACTTTATGAACTTCAACCTCATTGATGAACTTCAACCTCATTGATAAACTTCATGAAATTCAAACTCATTGATGAACTTTATGAACTTCAACCTCATTGACGAACTTCAACCTCATTGATGAACTTCATGAACTTCAACCTCATTGATGAACTTCATGAACTTCAAACTCATTGATGAACTTTACGAACTTCAACCTCATTGATGAACTTCAAACTCATTGATGAACTTTACGAACTTCAACCTCATTGATGAACTTCAACCTCATTGATGAACTTCATGAACTTCAACCTCATTGATGAACTTCATGAACTTCAAACTCATTGATGCACTTTAGCAGCTATGTTTTTGTTACAATTCCTGGATCTTAACCATTTTATTGGACACTCCATCAGCTCCACTTTACTTCTTCATTTTCGTTTAGATATTTGATGCTCCAGTTCAAAAACAGTTTGTAAAATTAACATTATGATAAATTAACATTATGATAAATTAACATTATGATAAATTAACATTATGATAAATTAACATTATGATAAATTAAGATTATGATAAATTAACATTATGATAAATTAACATTATGATAAAGTAAGATTATGATAAATTAACATTATGATAAAGTAAGATTATGATAAATTAACATTATGATAAAGTAAGATTATGATAAATTAACATTATGATAAAGTAAGATTATGATAAATTAACATTATGATAAATTAACATTATGATAAATTAAGATTATGATAAAGTAAGATTATGATAAATTAATATTATGATAAAGTAAGATTATGATAAATTAACATTATCATAATTGACACCATGACGATAACGATAATGATACTACTAATAATGACACGAGTAATAATAATAATAGTCATTTTAAAACGAATGTTTAATCTGATTATGGGATAACACTGAACCAAAAATACCAGTTGGAGTTTCACGGTTCCAAGTGTACGAGACAAGGTGCTTCCAATTATCCTTTAGATAATATTTACCACCATCTTGTCCACAGCACTTGACCATCATCTTAGTCATAACTCCTAGACAAACCATTGGTGAACATAGCTGACATCTCTCTCTCTCTCTCTCTCTATATATATATATATATATATATATATATATATATATATATATATATATATATATATATATATATATGACATTACTAGAACATGACATTACTAGAACATGACATTACTAGAACATGACATTACTACGAGCTACATACCGTATTAATATATATATATATATACCTGCGAGTGTCAATTAGTTCATCCAACCACCATCCATTTCATCCATAACTCATGTTCCATTCAACAATCAATATGAGCACACCATTCTTCGCTATGTCTGTGTGTCTGCATATCTATCTATTGACATACATTGACATATCTGTATATACATATGTATATAAATCACACACGCAAACACACACACACATACACACACATATATATATATACATATACTAGAAGCAATGTCCGGTGTTCCCGGGCAAGATTAAAGCAAAAAAAAACAAAAAAAAATTAAATATTGTTTCTTATAATGTAGAGATGACTGGCCTATATTTCCGTTTCTGGATACATTTTTAAAACGAAAAAAAAAACACACATAAAAACAGGCGCGAATATTTAAACTTATAATGTAATATCGACTGTGTTATTTTTGTGTAAACAACACTGCCTATCTGACGTATTGAACACCAAACACAACAGCCAGGCACATCACACTGATGGTTTATTTCAAAATACCACAACAGCGATACATTTAAATGTACAACATATTATTTATATAAAAGGAATGTAGTGTTGAAGAAATGTCCAGGTTATGTCCAGGTTATGTCCAGGTTAATGAGATCTTATGTGTCATTATGTTGTCATAATATTTGACATATGAAGTTTAAAGTCACGATAGTTTATTGATTCAATACTCGATCGATATGAATTGTATACACTGTTATCTACTTGTAAGATCTCTCGTACAGACTACGGGGGGATATCATAACCTCTGAATGCATAGTAACAAATTTGATTGAAATAGTTTGAATGTAGATTCTAATTAAAGAATGTTAATTTTAATTTGATGTTACGGACAATTGTTGACATTATGCGCTCTAAATGTTTGCATCAGTCAGAGGTCAACATGTCAACAAATTATATTAGTGATCACCATTTGCCCAACACATGGATATTATTTCAAAATTCTGCTAGAATCATCTTCGTAGAATAATCTATAAATTTAGCATTTTTCATTCGTCTGCATTCTTGATTCTTGATTAGAAACTGGCTTCACAGCACGCGTGACATTCCCATAAGTGCTCCTCCCTCCGCTCCAGCAGCCATCCCAGTGGATGTAGACTCATAGTTCCGGTCATGTGTTGATTGTGTGATCTTCGGGACTTTCCAAAAAATTTACTATCCTCCCCTCACATCTGAATACTCCCATTTCTAACATTCACTGTATGTGTATGTTCTCAACCTCAGTGACATCATCTGCATCTTGAAATGAATTTATTACTTCCTTTATTAAATATGCTTTATCTCTTCTCAGCAATGTGCCGTCTATCGCCGCATTGCCTACCAATAAGTCAGGTCTCTCGTTTCCTCTGACCCCAGCATGGCCAAGACAGTATATCCATGTAATGCTCTGGGCAACTGAGTTGTTCAATAAGTTCCACCATTCTTTTCTTAGCATGAACTTTTCTATCTTGCGCAACATGCTGTAAGTATTACGGAGTGTGTTGATGTATCAGTTATCAACCAATTAAGAGCTGCTGTAACTCCCTCTATCTCCATCCTCATGCTCGATGTGACAGTAGAATATGCTGAAGATTTCTCAACCAACTTCACACCATTTCTGTAGGTAACAAAACCCCAACCGCTTTTATTTGTGTTTCTGCTAACAGATCCATCTGTGTATATAATTATGTCTTGTGGTTTCGAGTGTAGTTGGGCGAGTTCTTGCACTGTATCCTGAGCCCTGACTGCCGTCCATTTTGGACACGCTTTATCTAGTTGTATTATTACTTTAGTCAGTGATTTCTTCTCAGTGTCTACCGTCACCCACTCACTGCCCTTTCCTATTTCGTCCAATTCACATACTATTCTCCGCTTCATTGACCTATGTAGTTTCCAAAACTTGTGTAATACTTTTTAATTATAAAATGTAATTGTAATTACATTGTACTTATAAAATGGACGAATGCATAGAACATGACATTACTACGAGCTACATATCGTATTCATGTATATATATATATATATATATTCATGTTTAGTCCAATTAAGAAACATTTCGACAAATCGATTTTCCTATTTTATACCAATCATATCATTATTATATTATATTAGTGCAGTTTAAATTCATGTTCTGTTGTGTATGTGAAAGTAGTTTCAAATATTGTTCAAAAAGACTGTCATTTTGATACCCAGACTTGTCCCTTTTATAAAGCTAGTTAGTTCTAACAAATGATGCACAACTAATTCGTTCAATGGTACTGACAGGCACGACAGCTTCTGGTAGCATTTTTGTCGATTTGTTTTCAAGATTAGAATATTTTACGTTATTTTTAATCTCTGTTAATAAGAGTATGTCCCTAGAGTTTGACAGATGAAGAAATGTGACTTGTATGACAGTTGAAGAAATGTGACTTGTATGACAGTTGAAGAAATGTGACTTGTATGACAGTTGAAGAAATGTGACTTGTATGAAAGGTGAAGAAATGTGAGTTGTATGAAAGGTGAAGAAATGTGACTTGTATGAAAGGTGAAGAAATGTGAGTTGTATGAAAGGTGAAGAAATGTGACTTGTATGAAAGGTGAAGAAATGTGAGTTGTATGAAAGGTGAAGAAATGTAAAGGTGAAGAAATGTGAGTTGTATGAAAGGTGAAGAAATGTGACTTGTATGAAAGTTTACCCTATATTTCGGTGATCAGATCAACGGTTGTCATACATCTACACATCTACTCGCACATCTTCCTTCATACATCTACATTTACACATCTACTTTCACACATCTACCTTCACATATTTACATTCACACATCTACCTTCACATATCTACCTTTACACATCTATATTCACATATCTACCTTCATACATCTACCTTCGTACGTCTACCTTCAACATTTACATTCATACATGTACCTTCATTCATCTACCGTCATCCATCCATCTTCATACATTTACCTTCATACATCTACCTTCACACATCTACTATCATTCATCTACCATTATTCACATTTGCTCCATACATCTACCTTCAAAACACTACCGTCATACATCTACCGTCACACATCTACCGTCACACATCTACCGTCATACATCTACCGTCACACATCTACCGTCATACATCTACCGTCACACATCTACCGTCACACATCTACCGTCATACATCTACCGTCACACATCTACCGTCATACATCTACCGTCATACATCTACCGTCATACATCTACCGTCATACATCTACCGTCACACATCTACCGTCATACATCTACCGTCATACATCTACCGTCATACATCTACCGTCATACATCTACCGTCATACATCTACCGTCATACATCTACCGTCACACATCTACCGTCATACATCTACCGTCACACATCTACCGTCACACATCTACCGTCATACATCTACCGTCACACATCTACCGTCATACATCTACCGTCATACATCTACCGTCATACATCTACCGTCATACATCTACCGTCACACATCTACCGTCATACATCTACCGTCACACATCTACCGTCACACATCTACCATCGTCCATCTACCATTATACATCTGCCTCTATACATCTACCTTCAAAACTCTACCGTCATACATCTACCGTCACACATCTACCGTCACACATCTACCGTCATACATCTACCGTCACACATCTACCGTCATACATCTACCTTCAAAACTCTACCGTCACACATCTACCGTCATACATCTACCGTCACACATCTACCGTCACACATCTACCGTCATACATCTACCGTCATACATCTACCGTCACACATCTACCGTCACACACCTACCGTCACACATCTACCGTCACACATCTGCCTTTTTTTATTTGCATGGTACATCGTGGTCCATCATGGTACATCATGATGCATGGTGGTACATCATTGTACATCATGGCACATCATGGTACTTCATGGCATATCATGGTACATCATGGTACATCATGGCACATCATGGTACCGAATTCAAAATCGGTTCTTGTCAACTCCAAGACATTACAATAAACGTATGCACCAATGTCAAATACAAGATCTCACTAGAAGATCCCATTAAACGTTTGTAAACAAAATAATTACTCATGTTTTGGTTTGCTTGTAAACATGTTTGTTTGTGCGGGTCTATTGAATGGAATGTAATTCGGTTGGTCAGGTCAATATGTTTCTGATAGACTGAATCAGGTCAGTGTGGTGATCAAATTAAATGATTGGAAAGTATTAGATAATTATCTGTGTTTTCACACGCAGTGTGTCAATTATGTGATACATTGTCAGTACTGATATACCATCGACGCAGCGCTTTATACAAGAGCTTGTGTTAATTATATGATGTATTGTCTGTGTTAGACACATAGTACGCTCTGGCCATCCACTTCACCTGATTCCCTCCTAGTTGTCTCGATTTTGTTTTGCCACTGGACCAAGATAAAACTCAGGAGAGAGAGTGTGGTTGACGATAAGCGCAACTCTTCCAAACTGTGAACCAACCTCAGCGCAAGTCATTTCTCATGGACAGAAACAGCGCTTCAAAAAATCGCTCAAGTCATCACTGAAACATCTTAACATTGACGTATGCGCTTGGGAGAGCCTCGCTCAGGATAGAACAGCATGGGGCTATAGCCTTAGAACGGGATCACTAGCGGCGGTAGAGAACAGGCAAGATACTGCAAGACAGAAGAGGGTACGTAGAAAAGAATAAAAATAACATCTCAACATCCCATAGACACCCTCTACAGTTGTCAATTCTGTAGAACATTTTTTGCTCGCATTGGACTTGTTAATCATTTAAAAACGCACTGTAAACTTTATTACTTTTTATTACTTATTGTTATTATTATTATGGTTTAGTTTTTTGGTCATCGTCGATTACGAAGGACGAACATCATCATTGTCTGTGTTGATATATATGGGCACACGGGTGGTATCATCGACATAGCAATGTATACGAGAACTTGGTATCATCGACATAGCAATGTATACGAGAACTTGGTATCATCGACATAGCAATGTATACGAGATCTTGGTATCATCGACATAGCAATGTATACGAGAACTTGGTATCATCGACATAGCAATGTATACGAGAACTTGGTATCATCGACATAGCAATGTATACAAGAACTTGGTATCATTGACATAGCAATGTATACGATAACTTGGTATCATCGACATAGCAATGTATACGAGAACTTGGTATCATTGACATAGCAATGTATACGAGAACTTGGTATCATCGACAGAGCAATGTATACGAGAACTTGGTATCATCAAATAAGAAGAATAATGATCGTTAGTTAGTTAGTCGTTGGATCATGGTCATTGCACTTTGGACAAGTCCATATGTGATCATATCGTTCCTTGAGTGTATACGCCATTACACGTTGACTGACAGTCCCAGTACGTCGGTGATTAACCATCATTATTTTTCCCCCACGAAAACTCACCTTTCTAGCGACACCACATTTCAAACCAAGTTCCTTTATTCTAATTATGGAACAAGAGTCTTCGTCACGTGTACAGACAATTCTTCGTGCGTTTTCCCGTAGGGCATTCAAAATGTCTACCCGATCCATCGCTCCACCAACATCCGTAGTAGCAGCGTGGGCTGCCAACCTATCTGTTCTCTCATTACCTCGGACTCCCGCGTCTCCCGGCACAAATATAAAAGACAGTGTACGCACACAGGAATTATTACCTACATCCAGCCACTTTTCTCTGTGCGAGAACAATCATCATTCTTGATTGAATGTAATCAACAATAAAATACATTCAGGAATGATTGTTCTGTATTTAAAGATTATTTCCACTTAGTCCAGCTACAGTTAAATCTCTGGGTATGTATCCACGTTTGATTAGACTTGATTTTCTGATTGGTAAGTAATATATTTACATTATCGATACAGAATAGTCGAAGCTATAGCTCATATATTTCCAAAATGGTCTACATGGGCAAGCAAGGCTCGATTTCGACTTGAAGGTAGCCGACGTGAAGGACTTAGTTAGTATATATACAAATATCCACTCTACAAAAACCCGATCAAAGTGAACAGTACTGTGTCAGCCGTTAAAGACGCATTTGAAGACAATACATATGCTTAGAAAAAATCAATATTAGGCAGGCAGAGCTCTGTTGAAATAACATAATCGACATGGGGGTCGTTGGTGTAAGACAGTTTGGGATTCACTGCTGTAGACAGTATGCTGATTATAGTTCTAACATTGAAATTGAAGAATTTAAATTTCTAGTTCTTCTAGAAATATTTTTATATCACTAGTGGCTCGACCTAGTCTAACGAAATGTATAACAGATTTTATGAGGAAGTAAATGCGACGGATCTGATGCTCACTACATGATACCTGGTGTACCTCCATATTAAAGTAAATTGCATAGCATTGGGGTGGCTCCGTATTGAAGTAATTTGACACAAAATTATGTGTCTCCGGAGTGCAGTAACTTGACACTGAAGTATGTGTCTCCGAAATGCAGTAATTTGACACTGCACTATGTGGCACATAATGTCTTCCATGTATGGTTGATGATATAATATATACAACTATTTATGTTGTTCCTTCATCGCAAATGAAGATGAACATGACATTCTATTTCTTCTTCTTCCGCGTTCATTCTCAAACTCCCACTAGATTTACCGTATAAGACCATGGTCCTACTAGATTTCCAGCAGGATATAGTCCAGAGAATATAAATGCGTTGTGTTGCAGTTTTATTTTCGCCAGTGGCCCGACACATCCGTCTTCGGCGGGCATAGCATTCATAGTGGTCAAATGTTGATTGTTTGTGAGTCCTCAGATATTTGATAAGTCGAATGTAGGCACTGAAAAACATATTGCATGCAAACAATACTATAACATAGAAAAATTGTGGCATGGCTTCACTAGGTCCCCCATAGTTATATAATAAATAATAAGACCAATGATCGTATAGGTGCCAAACTGGAGACATCAGCACAAACATCATCCACATACCTCTAGGAGACATCGGCACAAACATCATCCACATACCTCTAGGAGACATCGGCACAAACATCATCCACATACATCTAGGAGACATCAGCACAAACATCATCCACATACCTCTAGGAGACATCAGCACAAACATCATCCACATACCTCTAGGAGACATCAGCACAAACATCATCCACATACCTCTAGGAGACATCAGCACAAACATCATCCACATACCTCTAGGAGACATCAGCACAAATATCATCCACATACCTCTAGGAGACATCAGCACAAACATCATCCACATACCTCTAGGAGACATCAGCACAAACATCATCCACATACCTCTAGGAGACATCAGCAGAAACATCATCCACATACCTCTAGGAGACATCAGCACAAACATCATCCACATACCTCTAGGAGACATCAGCACAAACATCATCCACATACCTCTAGGAGACATCAGCACAAACATCATCCACATACCTCTAGGAGACATCAGCACAAACATCATCCACATACCTCTAGGAGACATCAGCACAAACATCATCCACATACCTCTAGGAGACATCAGCAGAAACATCATCCACATACCTCTAGGAGACATCAGCACAAACATCATCCACATACCTCTAGGAGACATCAGCACAAACATCATCCACATACCTCTAGCAGACATCAGCACAAACATCATCCACATACCTCTAGGAGACATCAGCACAAACATCATCCACATACCTCTAGGAGACATCAGCACAAACATCATCCACATACCTCTAGGATTTAGTCTCCCTATAAGAGACATACAATTTTCAATTTTCTTTGAAGAAAAAAAACAAAATCACATACTGGCATATATTCAGTTGTGATTTATGTTTGTCATATACTCATCGTGAATGTTTTTATATTTTTTCTAAGTGTGTCACTTATGTCCTAAACTGTCTTTGTTGGACTGCCCATATCGTCCGTATGCCAGACAAGCGCCTTCCAAAGAGATTATTCTATGGGGAACTGTGCGAAGATAAACGTTCAAGCGGAGGACAGAAACAGCGCTTCAAATATCACCTAAAAAAGACCCTCTCGAGCACTGCAGCATCGATCCCAGCACATGGGAGACTACAGCACATGATCTATCAGCCTGGCACACTCAGATCACTGCTGGCATCACGAAATATCACAAGGAAAAAACAATGCAGGCAATCCACAAGCGCAAGAAGCGGAAGAACAGATCCGAATGTTCTCCTACCCCTAACCTTCAGCACTCCTGCATGCACGGCAATAGAACTTTCCGTGCACGTATCGGACTCATCGAAATCTGCGGGCTCACAAGTCAAATTAGACATTGCCAGTTCATTATTATTATTATTATTTTCATCACATTCATTTGTTTTTCATGCCATGCTCATCTTCGCTTGCGAAGGAGGAACACCATCAAACTGTCTTTGTTGATAGCAACGTATTGATGTATGTGAAAGCTTGGTATAACCAATTGTGAAGAATAATGCAAATTTGTGGTTTTATTTATTCAACTAAAAAATACAGTTTTACATTGCGGAGGAATGTTTCCATATTTGTGTTCCTAATCAATATCTTCATCTACTTACCACACCACTTTAGTGATTTTACTTTCTTTGATTGCCGTATGCAAGTACTTAGGGAACGTTTGCGCTTTCTCTTTATGGTATGTTGCTATTTTCTTTAATCTAATTTCCCACATACGTTTATCATTATTTTATCACCCTGCAATGATTTCTTTCAGTCTTTGAGTTGTGTTCTTTGGTTTACAGTTTAACATGCTTTGAAATGTGTTTCCTTTTTCCCCCTAGATATATTATATTATATTATAAGATTCGTTTCGTTCTTGTGAATCTCTTTTAAGCGTTATTCTTTTTTTTTAAACAGAAATATAGCAATATCGTGTTCCTTCATCTCCTTAAGCATTTCCACACATTCTTCTATCACTTGTTATATAGATTTATGCAGATTTTAACCAAACATATGCAGTTTATATTAATTTTTTTAAGATAATATTTTATGTTAATGCATGTGTATATATTTATGTGGACGAATGTTTATGTTAATGAACACATTTATGTTTATGTGAGCAAATTTTTATGTTAATGTAAGTATATGTCTTTATGTGAGCGAATGTTTATGTTAATGTAAGCATATGTCTTTATGTGAGCGAATGTTTATGCTAATGTAAGAATATTTCTTTTAGTGGTAGATTGTTTATGTTAATGCACGAATCTATATATTGCGAATCCATCTATGCAAGCAGAGTTTTGTGTACGATGATTCGCTTTTATTCATATGTATACCCATGATTATGAAGATACATGTACGTACTTTAGCACATATGTGTGGGTACCTTGTATGTGAGTACATCTATTTATTGCCTCATAAATATAAATACGTATATGCATATATGTATAGGTATATATATATATATATATATATATATATATATATATATATATATATATAGGACTGCAAGCGGTCTTGTATTGCTCTCGTGTGGACAAAGAGTTAACATTTATCCAATATTCTAAAAAAACCCTCTGAAAGATTCTAAAAGGTGCATCATGGAAAAAGAAATACAGCCGCACTTGCTGGATTCCTGGCTAACAATTTTAAGCTGAAGCACAAAACTGCAAACTCACATCAACTCACTATCAAGAATATGTACTAAATACAGCATGCGGATTAACGTAGAAAAGACAGATATTATATGCCAGAAACGAGATCAACAGTTCATGTAACGATCCACATAGAGAATACAATAACAAAACAAGTCAAATAGTTTAATAACACAAGTCAAAGAGTTTAATTACACACGTCAAAGAGTTTAATTACACAATTCAAAGAGATTAATTACACAAGTCAAAGAGTTTAATTACACAAGTCAAAGAGTTTAATTACACAATTCAAAGAGTTTAATTACACAAGTCATAGAGTTTAATTACACAAGTCAAAGAGTTTAATTACACAATTCAAAGAGTTTAATTACACAAGTCAAAGAGTTTAATTACACAAGTCAAAGAGTTTAATTACACAAGTCAAAGAGTTTAATTAGACAAGTCAAAGAGTTTAATTACACAATTCAAAGAGTTTAATTACACAAGTCAAAGAGTTTAATTACACAAGTCAAAGAGTTTAATTAGACAAGTCAAAGAGTTTAATTACACAATTCAAAGAGTTTAATTACACAATTCAAAGAGTTTAATTACACAATTCAAAGAGTTTAATTACACAAGTCAAAGAGTTTAATTACACAAGTCAAAGAGTTTAATTAGACAAGTCAAAGAGTTTAATTACGTAGGAAGTATTTTCACAGAGGACTGACAACTCGATATATAAACAGAAACGAGATGTGGAAAGTCAAATGTTGTGATATAGAAGATGTCACCTTTGCTATTGCATCCACAAATCAGTTTGAAGGTACAGAAGATTATGATTATCTTTACCATATCACTATGCTACCAATGACAGATTTGGCAATTGATATCCACACATGCTTTCATTAGTGAAACGACGAAAATTAGCATGGTTCGGACATGTATGCAGGCACGATTTCTTGTCAAAAACAATGCTGCAGGGAACTATCGAGGGTGGAAGAAGCAGAGGAGGACAAATAAAGACATGTACAGACAACATCAAGCAATGGACAGGGCTAGATATTTCCACACATCCGCATCGCTGAGGATAGAATTCGCTGGAGGACTCTGTGTGCTGAAGCATCCAATGTGGTACCCCTACGACCCTGAAGAGTTATGGGTTTATTGATTGATTGATCCACACACGCGAGACAGATTATACTACTATTTTCATCGATAATCAGAACTTACACATGTGAAAGAATTTACTTACCTTGGAAGCATCTTATCATTAAATGGAAAAAATACAAATGAAATCCAACACAGATGCAATAAAGCATATCAGATTTTAAGACAGATGTTTCCTATTTTCAAGAAAAAACAAGCATACGAACTTAAAAGCTAAAACTGCACTATATAAAACGATCATCACACCATCACTGTGCTACTAATGTCAAACGTGGACACTAACAACAAAAGACAAAAGAAAACAATTTACAACACAAATGACCTAAGTAGACTTCTTGGAATAAAAAGAAAATACAGAATCAGAAATGGAAACATCAGACGACTAACAAACACAAAGTCACTCCTGGATTACATCAGAAGGTAAAGGTATGTCCCATGGCAGCATCCTGCTGTTGGGGATGAAGATACCTCTTCATGTACTAAGCAGCAGCAACTATTAGGTGGGGTGGCCAGTTCCCTTACAAGGGAGGTCTTTACTTCCCCTAACTCATGCGTCAGGTACTCATTTACAGCTGAGTCGACTGGAGTAGTGGTCGTACCAAGCGAGAAATCACAACCCGGATTTTGTGTGTGTCTTGGCACGCTGTAACCCAGTGATAGGAAGCAAGCTCACTATCAACTAGACTACCGCGCTCCGCAGAATAGAACAGATCGGTAGAGAGCAGATTAAATTCTTTCCACACTGTTCCAGACTACCAACAGATAGGATCACGCAAAAAAAAATTACTATATAGACACGATGGATAAAAAGCCAGGCGCAGACCATATAAAAGATGGATTACAGAAATAAAAGAATCAACGAAAATAAATGTTTATGAAGTACACACAAAGGACATCTCCAGAGAACATTTCTACTCCTAACGATACAAGGTATAAAGGGGTATAAAGCGAAAAGAAAAAAGAAAAATCGAAATGGAGGTACCACACTAGAAACAATGCGATGTGGGAAAATCACAAAGATAACAGATATAACATCAAGCATCGAATATATAAATAAATCTCATGACACCTCATCAATATATAGATAAATCTGAACACCTCCTGTGCAGGTATCCAGGAGACATTGCTTTCAATAGTGAAACGACGAAAACTAGCATGGTTCCGACATGTATGCAGGCACGATTCCTTGTCAAAAACAATACTTCAGGGAACTGTCGAGGGTAGAAGAAGCAGAGGAGGGAAAATAAAGAAATGAACAGACAACATCAAGGAATGGACAGGGCAAGATATTTCCACACTCATCCGCATCGCTGAGGATAGAATTCACTGGAGGACTCTGTGTGCTGAAGCATCCGATGTGGTACACCTACGACCTTGAATGGTTATGGGTTTATTGATTGATTAATATAGATAAAAAACACGTAAAATGGTTTGGACATCTTATGATGAACGATAAATTTCCCATAAGATCTTATTACAATATGTAATCATGATATATACCCAATGTCTGACTTAGCAAAAAATGGATAGAGAGCATCAAAGCCATCCTGAATAAACATGACTACACCTCAGCCGACTGCATCTCCTTCACAAACCCCGACGCTCAAGAAGACCTGTCGGCCCTTGTATAACTAATACGGATATTATGTTATGTGTTTGTTGTTACTGATGATATTTCAATACCTGTACGGGATGTTTGTTGTTGTTGTAATAGTCCTTGTCTCGATTGGTCCGTCCGGGTGACTTTGTGTGCACGATTTGAATGGCTTGATGAAATCGCATCTTTTTTGGAGATGCGGTTAGTCAAGTACTGAAAAACGCGTGTGCAATTGTTGCTAGGCGATTTGGTGCCGTAGAACGGTCTGGTTCAATTCCCGTTAGTCTCAAGAATTTTTACGCTCAATGGCAAGTGTGAAAGATACAACACCACCCGGGGATAGACAATTGATGATTCTATTTCACGTTCCATCATATTTTATCTTGTTTTACAATCATTCTCTAAACAATCAACAAACTCTCCATATACTTATTTGACTATTTTGATAGCAAATTAATTGCTTGTTTTTGGGAATTTATAGATATATATATATATATTATTATTACTCGGTCCTTCTTTTCAAACCATCTTATTCGCTCCTTATTGTAACAATCTTATTCGCTCCTTATTATAACAATCTTATTCGCTCCTTATTGTAACTATCTTATTAGTCCTATTTATTCAAACCATATGTGCAGTTTCCTACTTACACCTTCTCATTTGTAAATTAATTGTAAATGAACACCAATGTTATTGGCAACGAAGGGTTTAGCGTATATATATATATATATATATATATATATATATATATATATATATATATATATGTATATATATATATTATATACCTGTTCAACATCTACGTTGAAAGTATAATGAGGAACGTGAGAGAAGACATACACAACACTGACTACCACGCTTTCAACATAGGTGGATTCCTAATCCCGTAACTACACTACGCAGACGACACAGTACTTCTTTCAAACGATATAAAGGGATTGGAACAACTAATCAAGAACACAAAGAAATATAGCGAAGCACAGAATTTGTATTTAAACACGCAAAAAACAAACATCATGTCAACAGATATAACAACACAACAACCAAAAATCAGAATAGACAATACCGAGATATAATGTGTGGATAAATTTGAATACTTAGGAGCAAACATCAACGGTGCAGGAGACTGCATGGCAGAAATAAGGAAGAGATTGGCAATGACATATTGCAAAATAACGCGGCTGGAAAACATATGGAAAAACAACAAAATAGAAACGAAAGTGCTAATGTTACGAACTTTTATTTTTCCGGTTGCAACATACGGCTGTGAAACATGGACTCTAAGTAAAACAGCGGCAAAGAAGATCAACGCCTTCGAGCTGAAATGCTACAGAAAGATACTTAGAATATCATGGAAGGATAAAATCAGAAACTCAGATATTATATACACACTGAATATCCCAGAGTGTTGGTTACTAAACACAATAACGAAAAGAAAACTACGCCTGTTCAGTCATATAAAGAGACATAACTGTTTAGAAAGACAAATAATGGAGGGAAGAGTACCTGGGAGAGGAGAAAGGGCAGACCAAGAAGACGATGGACTGACGACATTAAAGATAATATGAATACATCGCTAGAAAATGCAAGCCACATCGCCCAAGACAGAGAGAGGTTCAGAGAGTTCATTGGGAAGACAACGTTCTGGAAGGAATACGTCACATGACACATATATTATATATTCAAATCATTTATATTTTCCGTGAGTCGTGTTTATCTTATAATCATGTCCGTTGGTTCATGTGACAACATGAAATGTGTCTTGTCTTATAATCATTTTAATTGATACCTGCGACAGCTTGAATCTGTATAGTAATAATGGATCAGTATCGTACGTTTGTATATGAGTGATATTTCTTTGCCCTCATATTTAACAAACAGGTTTGTCATGACGTTTCTTTGCCCTCAAATTTAACAAACAGGTTTGTCATGACGTTTCTTTGCCCTCACATTTAACAAACAGGTTTGTCATGACGTTTCTTTGCCCTCACATTTAACAAACAGGTTTGTCATGACGTTTCTTTGCCCTCACATTTAACAAACAGGTTTGTCATGACGTTTCTTTGCCCTCACATTTAACAAACAGGTTTGTCATGACGTTTCTTTGCCCTCACATTTAACAAACAGGATTGTCATGACGTTTCTTTGCCCTCACATTTAACAACATGATTGTCATGCCGATTCATTGCCCTCACATTTAACAAACAGGATTGTCATGAGATTTATTTCCCTCACATTTAACAAACATGGTTGTCATGACGTTTCTTTGCCCTCACATTTAACAAACAGGATTGTCATAAGAACTGGCTACTAGATAGCTGATCTGTGATAATTGTATGGGACAACTGATGGAAAAACATGGGTTCACAACGTGATAATGTATTCAATAGTGAACTTTTAATTTGACTTGGGTTTTTATTGTTGTCCGTTATTTAAGGAAGCAGTTGAGTAAATATTACATATTACTGTGTAACTTGAACATATCGTCATCATCATCATGTGTCATGCCGGCTGGCATAGTCGTCGTGTGAGATGTCGGCTGGATCTCCATAGCTCTCTAGCTTCAGCATTTTTGTCAAGATTGTTGTTGTTTCTTTGCCGTGCCAGGTTGTCAAACTGTCTAATATTTTCTCTCGTTATCGCCCTCTGCCTATGTTGACTTCAATCATGCCTGTTGTTTTTATGCTCTCCAAAACGTATTGGCTCATGAAGTGGACAAAAAATAAAGATTGTGATTTTCTTATAGTATTGATTAAGGTCCGTTTCAGATTTGACTCATTCAACACCCCCACATTAGTTTTTCTGGTAGTTCATGGTATAGAGAGATTTCTACTGTAGAACAACATCTCTGTTGCTTCTATTTTCGCACTTTCCAGTTTGTTTATTGTATAAGACTCGCACACGTATGTTAGTAGCACTGCAGAACTCTCTTTTTCAACACTACTGACAAGATTATAGTACACAATGTTATTGTCCATTTTCTGAATGTTGTATTTGCCTGTCCTATTCTGCTTCTTATTTATGTTGAACTTCTTCCATCTGCTGTAACCGCTGTACCTAGATATTTGAATTGTTGGACCTGTTTTAATACTATATCATTCACTTTGATCTTGCAAAGTGTGTTATTTTATGTCTTTGAAATAACTTCTGTTTTCTTGATATTTAGGAAGAGGCCTTTCTCTTTACTTTCTGTGACTATTTATCATCATCAAGTGAAATATTCTTTCCAGAACGTAGTCTTTCCTATGGATCTCTTGAATTCTCCGCGGTCTTGAGCAAGTTGTCCCGCATCTTTCAGTGGCATGCGCAGGCATTCTTGAATGTGTTTTGTCCAACGGCATCTTGGTCGGCCTTTGCCCCTGTTGCCTTCTGTCATCCCCTCCATTAACACTCTTTCCATGCCATCGTGTCTCTTAATATGACCGAAAAATACTAGCTTTTTCTTTAATATAGTGTTCAGAAGCCAACCTTCCTGGACGTTAATTGTTCGTAACACCTCCTGGTTTGTTTTCTTCGCTGTCCATGGTATTCTCAAAACTCTTCTATAACACTTTAATTCAAATGATGTTATTCTCTTGGACACTGTTTTATTTAGTGTCCATGCTTCACATCCATATGTCGCCACAGGAAATACACATGTTCGTAGTAAAAACAATTTGGTTCTTATGTTAGTACCTTCCCATAGTTTCTTTATCTGTTTTAATTTTGCCAGCGCCATTGCCGTTCTTCTCTTGATCCCAACTGCGCAGTCCCCCGCATTGTTTATATTAGTTCCTAAATAATCAAAATGTGACTACTACATTAATTAAATCTTGAAGGTCTTCCTCATTTTTTGCATTCAGAACAGTATAATCCATATATCTCAAGTTATTTCTGTTATGTATTAACACTAATATTAGAGATATAATACTCGTTTGCAAAAAAAATGCAAATGGTACACATACATAATATATTAAATATAAAGCAAGTGTTTATGAGACATATACAGTAACACCATATAAACATTTTATATAATACGATCAAGATGAATAAGCTCATTGACAAGTCTCTCAGATTGCGAACTGATGATTGGTAATTTGCATAAGTTATTTACTTACATTTCTTTGATATTTGGTGCCTAGTTGGTTATGTTCATCAGTAGTCTAATCTTAATGTCATTCCGAGGTAAGTGTCTTTACGTGATGTAAGGCTCTAATGGAAATGGTGATACGTTTCTGCTCATAGAAAGATGATGTGCTATATTACACATCTCGCCCGTTTGTTGCCTGGGCCCGAAAGGGCAGCAAAGAATAGCAATACTGTTTACCTTCCACGCATGTCGTAAAAGGCGACTAAGGAGGTGATGGGATGGAGTTGGCTATCCCACCCCATATAGGGACAGTGACCCAAAGCCACGCTGAAGTCGGATGTGTCAGGCCGAAAGGAGCAGATACGCAGCAATGATGTAAACCATTACACAACGCATTCCGTTCTCAGGACTACATCCTGCTAATCTGCAGGAGTTTGAGAACGAATGCAGAAGAAGAAGAAGAAGAATTACACATCTAATTTCCTTCTATTTATAAAACCGAGTGGTCTATTGTGTTGGAAATCGGTTTTCTGTAGCAGAAAAGTGATGTTGTGCAGTCTGTTGAAGAAAAGTGATTCTGTTGTAATTACCTTCATAGGAGAAAAGTGATATTGGGGGGATTACTTTCTATATCAGAAAAGTAATGTTCAGGGAATTACTTTCTTTAGGAGAAAAGCGATGTTAGGGGGATTACGTTCTGTACGAGAAAAGCGGTGTTGGGGTAATTACTTTCTGTAGTAGAAAAGTGATGTTGGGGTAATTAGATTCTGTGTAAGAAAAATGATATTGGGGGGATTACTTTCTGTAGGAGAAAAGTGATATTGGGGGGATTACTTTATGTAGGAGAAAAGTGGTGCTGGGAGGAATAATTTCTGTAGGAGAAAAGTAATGATGGGGGGATTACTTTCTGTCGGAGAAAAGTGATGTTGGAGGGATTACTTTCTGTAGGAGAAAAGTGATGTTGGCGTAATTACTTTCTGTAGGAGAAAAGTGGTGCTGGGAGGAATAATTTCTGTAGGAGAAAAGTAATGATGGGTAATTACTTTCTGTAGGAGAAAAGTGGTGTTGGGGGATTACTTTCTGTAGGAGAAAATTGGTGTTGGGGGGATTACTTTCTGTAGGAGAAAAGTGGTGTTGAGGGGATTACTCTCTGAAGGAGAAAAGTGGTGCTGGGGGGATTACTTTCTGTTGGAGAAAAGTGGTGTTGGGGTAATTACGTTCTGTAGGAGAAAAGTCATGTTGGGGGGAATTACTTTCTGTAGGAGAAAAGTGATGTTGGGGTAACTACTTTCTGTAGGAGAAAAGTGATGTTGGGGTAACTACTTTCTGTAGGAGAAAAGTGATGTTGGGGTAACTACTTTCTGTAGGAGAAAAGTGGTGTTGTGTGGGGGGGGATTACTATCTGTAGGAGAAGAATGTTGTTGGGGTAACTACTTTCTGTAGGAGAAAAGTGGTGTTGGTTTAATTACTTTCTGTAAGAGAAAAGTGGTGTTTTGGTAATTACTTTCTGTAAGAAAAAAGTGATGTTAGGGGGATTACTTTCTGTAGGAATGAAGTGGTGTTTGGAGAATTACTTTTTGTAGGAGAAAAGTGATGTTGGGGTAATTACTTTCTGTAGAAGAAAAGTGATATTGGGGTCATGGCCGGTCTTAGGCCATTGCAACCTATGCTGCCGCATTGCGCCCCGCACTTCATAGGCTCATAAATTAATATTAGAATTTATTTTATTATCATTTTCCCTACCCAGACTGGGCCCCGCGCATCCAGTTTCGCATTAGGCCCATCAATTGTTAGGGCCGGCCCTGGTTGGGGTAGTTACTTTCTGCAGGAGAAAAGTGATGTGGGGGTAGTTACTTTGTTGGAGAAAATTTATGTTGCATTATTTTACTTTCTGTTATAGAAAATTGATGCCTGAATTTTTAAAAAATTTAATTTTGATGTGCCTGTAATAGGGAAAGTTAAGGAACGTAATTTTTCACAATACATTTTAACTTATGCGTTTATACGCAGACTTGCCAATACTAGTCTTTAAATATATAATGTGTTTAGATTGTTTCTTCGTGATTGCTGCTGTCAATTAAAAGATCCACTATTTTTTTTAAATCGTGACGATTGCGCGAATGAGGCAGGATCATTTATCGGCGAAACGAGTATGATGATGATTTGGATCAACCACGTGTGTACAGGTTAAATCATGGCGAGAAATTAAAACAGGTAAGGTCAGCCGCGGAATCGAATTTCATTTCTAGTCGGCTCCATTCCTCTTACCACTGCTTTGGCATGTATTCTGACAGGTGAATGAGGTGGAATCCTATACAACTCGTCCTTACTCAAATCTAAATTTTAAGTGCAAGCTATTTTCTACCCACAAAATATGTACATATAATATTTTATTTTCCCACACATACATACACATATAATATATCTCTCCCAAATACATACACACATATGATTAGATGTTTACTTAATTATCACAGTATCTACGGAGAACTCTTCCACCTTGACGCTGAAAGGCAAACAAGGGCCACCGCGTATATAGATAGATAGAGTATCTCGTGTATACATAACGGGTTGGAATAAATATTACCTCACTCGCCCATTCATCACAGGGGCCAGAAAGGGAGGAAAGAATGTCAACGCTGCTTACCTTCCATACAAGTCGTAAGAGGCGATCAAGAGATTCGTGGGTACAGTTGCTGTCCCATTCCATGTGGGTCAAAGTGATCTAGTAACCATGAAGAAGTCTGATCTGGCATGCCTTTAGGCACAGATATGGAATCAAAAATAACAATTACTCCACGGAGCATTCCGTTCTCCGTGATACATCCTGCTAATCAGTGGGAGTTTGAAAATTAACACAGAAGAAGAAGAAGATAACTTCATGTGAACAATATATACTTCACGTCCGTGACTATTACATATCCAACATTCGCTCTGTATCAAGCGACATATATAGTAGTGAATAGTATTTAACAGTTATATTTCCTTTGATGGAAAGTTCTGTAAGAATAATTTGTGAGAATCACTGTATATGATTGTACATACAGATGGGTCGTTTGAGAGACACATCAGAAGTGTCTAGGCCTTCGCGGCTGAAAGGTGGGGGGGGAACCATCAGAGAGGAAAGTGGTGCTTTCACTCAGACGACAAGCAGCATGACAATAGAGATTCTTGCAGTAACCACAGCTTTGAAATGGGTCTGATCGCAGTATATCTGCAAGCATGCCTGCATATTCAGTGACTCGATGAGCTTGATTGTGAAAGTTCAGGCGGGATACATTCGGGTACAGTGGCTGGATGCAGTGAAGAAGTCCTGTATGCGTAAAGTGACTCATTTTTATCCCGGACATGCGGGAGTCTGGGTTAATGAGAGAGCATATATTGGTTTGCCGCACACGCTGCTACTACGGCTGTTGGCGGAGCGATGGATCGAGCAGACATTTTAAACGCACTACTGTAAAACGCACGAACAAATGCCTGTATACGTGGCGATGACTCTTGTTCCATGACTAGAATAAAGGAATTTGATTTGAAATGTGGTGTCGCTAGAAAGGAGCGATTTAGTAGGCACGAAAGAATGATGGTCAATCAACTGCTTTCTGGGACCGTCAAGCTACGTGTATTGGCGGCTACACTCAAGGAGATATCTGAGCACCTATGGACTTGTCCGGAGTGCAACGACGATGATACAACGACTAACTAACTGTGAAATAATATGAGATATTCTGACAATGGTAACGATTACAATGATGATAATGAACATTATATTGTTGATTATTGTTCAGTATTATACTTATTATATTGAACGTTGTGACGATGTGGATTTACATTTGGATGTAGATATCTGATACGGGCATATATTTGTTGTGATTTTAGATGTCGTGATACTGCTTGCGTGTTGCTGTTGATATGCTAAACTTTATATGTTAAAAAAAGCATTCGTTACTGCATGTTTTCCTGTGAAGGAGTGCAGCGAGGATGTCAATGGGTTGTGAAAATAAGGAACTCTGTGAAATAGTAGACGTCGCGACATCTACAGGAATGATTCTGATTGTGCCTCTAAAAGAAATGGTCCTGTCGCAACCGTAGTTTGAACCTTGGACCATAAGGGTCTGAGAACGTTTTTTTCTAACCACCCGGACATGCGCTTCACTGTATATGTTAAACGTGCAATTCATGTTTACATTACACTTCTATTCGTCCATAGATATTCATGTTTACATATTCATGTTTACATTACACTTCTATTCGTATATATATATATATATAACATGATTTCTCCTTCTACTTTCGTTCGCGTAAAACATGACTATATCTGTAACTCTGTCTTCTGAATAAAAATCCAGTCTTTTATAACTCATACAGTGGCCCATAGAGCTTTGATCCCAGTGGTGTTGCTCAGAACACTCTTGAAGAACACGTTTGGCTCTCTGTGCTGCCTGTCCACATGTACACATGGCTGTGTTGCCAATCTTGAACTTTGTGTACATGTGACTGCGGAGTCGGTTGTGCCCTGTTCTGAGACACAGAATTTCAACTTGTTATAATCTGTCCATTATGTGATATCCTGTGTCGGTGTTTTTGGGTTTCTTATTGACTTGATCATTTGGGTTTTTTGTTTCTGACGGTAGGTGATTGGTACATCTGGTTGGTCTTCGGCAGCACATTCCATAGCCATGCGATCTGCCATTTCATTTCCTGGTATAAACACTGAATAGTTACCCTATGCTGGTAACGTTAATTCATTATGTAGTTGTTGTCTGTTTATTTTTCCTGACTGGAGATCTTGCAGCACTGACCGTGCATCTATCAGGAATACCACGTGAGGTGATCCATGGTTGCATTGCAGCAGTTTTTCAGTTGCTACACTAATGCCACTACATCATCTAGCACAGCGGCAAAATTGTTACATTCTGATAACACAGTTCATTATACATTAAACTACCACCAGATTTAGCAACTAATGATGAAGCTGTGTTAAACTACCACCAGATTTAGCAACTAATGATGAAACTGTGTTAAACTACCACCAGATTTAGCAACTAATGATGAAGCTGTGTTAAACTACCACCAGATTTAGCTACTAATGATGAAGCTGTGTTAAACTACCACCAGATTTAGCTACTAATGATGAAGCTGTGTTAAACTACCACCAGATTTAGCAACTAATGATGAAGCTGTGTTAAACTACCACCAGATTTAGCTACTAATGATGAAGCTGTGTTAAACTACCACCAGATTTAGCAACTAATGATGAAGCTGTGTTAAACTACCACCAGATTTAGCTACTAATGATGAAGCTGTGTTAAACTACCACCAGATTTAGCAACTAATGATGAAGCTGTGTTAAACTACCACCAGATTTAGCTACTAATGATGAAGCTGTGTTAAACTACCACCAGATTTAGCAACTAATGATGAAGCTGTGTTAAACTACCACCAGATTTAGCTACTAATGATGAAGCTGTGTTAAACTACCACCAGATTTAGCAACTAATGATGAAGCTGTGTTAAACTACCACCAGATTTAGCTACTAATGATGAAGCTGTGTTAAACTACCACCAGATTTAGCAACTAATGATGAAGCTGTGTTAAACTACCACCAGATTTAGCTACTAATGATGAAGCTGTGTTAAACTACCACCAGATTTAGCAACTAATGATGAAGCTGTGTTAAATTAACTACAATACTTGAATGGGGGAGGTCTTCATTTCATTCATTCATTTTCCTTTTGCACTGAAGTTAGCGAATATGGCAGAGGTCAGATCTCTCTAATTATGTCTGTTCAAAGCTATTCTGTGCAGTTCTTGAATAGTATGGATATTAATTGTTATACTTTCTCTAAGTATTGTTCTTCTGAGTGTTTCTTTTGGTCTACCCCTGACTCTTTTGCCTGCAGGTATCCATTCAATAGAGGTCTTCAGTAGATGCTCTTATAATCTGAGATGAAGGTACACATGGCCAATAAAGGAGTATATGAAAGCACTAATCAAATCTACAATATGTGAGAAATAGGTACACAGCTGGGAGGTATAACTCTCGCCTATCAGGAGATTTTCGTCACACCCTGACAGTAATACTTAAAGCAAATAAAGCTAATGAGAATCCCGGCCGTCTTGAATTGTGATCTTCAAATAACATCCAATAGGAGAGTATAACGTTACATTCAGTACTATTTTACTACGATTTGGAGAAGGGAAAACAACAGAGGATTCTAAGAGAAAACAACAGAGGATTCTAAGAGAAAACAACAGAGGATTCTAAGAGAAAACAACAGAGGATTCTAAGAGAAAACAACAGAGGATTCTAAGAGAAAACAACAGTTGATTCTAAGAGAAAATAACAGTTGATTCTAAGAGAAAACAACATTGGATTGTAAGGGAAAACAACAGTGGATTCTAGGTTACAACAAACAGTGGATTCTATGGGAAAACAATAGAGGATTCTATTGAAAAACAACAGTGAATTCTAAGGGAAAACAACAGTGGTTCTAGGGGAAAACAACAGTGGTTCTAGGGGAAAACAACAGTGGTTCTAGGGGAAAACAACAGTGGATTCTAAAAAAAGGGTTAAATGTCAACATATAGCACTGGTACTCAAACTCTTCATGAATTAATAGAAAGAGAATTTCCTAATGTCATTTGCAACTACATCGACGTCTTTTGGTTGTCAAAATGTCAGTATTGACACCGAAACAATGATTAATTCTATTAATCAACATCTACTAGATAATATAGAGTTCCCTGTATTAACAAATAATTAGACACATTTTTAGAACAATATGAACCATATCGCCTAATTTTTCTTGGGGTCGTTGTTACATCTAATATTTTATGGTAGTGTGTCCTGATATAACATAATTGAACTTTGTCAGCTGGTTGAAAGGGGCACGCCTCTCCAAAAGAAAGGCAAACTCATTAACCTACCTACCTATTTAGAACAAAATTCAGTTCCCAAGTACTTAATATATTTTCTACATTCAGTAGATGTTCCATGTCTTCCACCTCACGAGTTACATTTGGAAATCGGGCCACCTATAATATTACTACGAAACTTAGTTCCGCCAAACCTCTGCAATGGTTCCAGGATTTACGGTGAAGGTCGTGCATCCTCATTTGATTGAAGCACAAGGTGCAAACATGTTGGGCAAATAGGAAAACATTATCATTCCAAGAATACCATACCCAGATATTTCCGCATTGGCAGAGATTGTGTTCAACAACTTGTAAAAGATAACATAAATTTGCAACATTTTCATTTTAATAAACTATTTTGTAATCTCCATGAATATACATTTTGGTATGAATAAGTATTTGCATCAACGATTTTCTTCAGGAGACCCATAATGCTTCAGGTGTCTACTTTCTGAATAATGATATGAATGTGCTTTTAAAAGTATCAGACAATTTACCCCGTCAGTTTTCAATGGTCAAAAACTCATCTATTCTCAACAATCATGGTTGAAAGAGTATCTTATTTTTTTAATTCTCATACGGGGAAAGGCTGGGTATTCCGTCTAGCATTTATATTTATTTTTTGCTTATATTAATTTTATCTAAAATTACACACAGAAATGATAAAGAGATCAGATTATAATCTTAGGAAATCAAATGTGCCTCGACAGGCCATCTTCAGCAGCGAGAATATATTATGGATAACCACAATTCCCTAACTATGAAGCGGAAGTGCAAACTGAGCGGAAACTGCTGTAGCAATGATTATCTCAAGAGAGATAATAAGCTGATCAAAATGGCGGAAGCGGAAAGAAGCTTCTGGGAAAGAAAAATGAAAACGACCAGAAGGATGTAATCATCAAGTTTTAGTGTCGACGTAACAGTAAAAAAAAAATATCTCAGTGTTGATTATTACATTAAAAATGCGATCTTGATAAATGACTTTGTGAAAACTCAAGCGTGTGATACGTTTCAAAGAGATTCGATAAAATTACAAAATAGGGGAGTGTTATCGTTTGACATTTTCTTTTCCAAACCTAGTATTTTTTATAGTTATTCTGAAACTGGACAGTTGACCTGCCCCTGACAGTGTCATCTGTATAAATTAAACACTTCGATATGTATGTTGTCCATCAATTTTCTTGATCCACATTTTATATTCTATATCTTCTTCTTCTTCTTCATCGTTCTTCAGTCAGATATCAGGTTACAGCCCCAATAGCTTCAATGAATTGTGTGATTCGCTTCAGGTCATCCATGGAACCCCTCAAGTCTGGAAGCAGTGCCGTCTCAGTAGGCCATATTTTCTCCCTCTCTTCTTGGTAGAGTTGACAGGCATGAAGAATGTGTTCTGCAGTCTCTGGGCTCAGTCCACAGTTGCACAGGTCTGTCTCACCAATCTTCAGCTTTCGAAACATGTGACTTCTCAGTCTGTTGTGACCAGTTCGTAGTCTGAAAATGATGGTTTGTTCCTTGCGTGACATTTGGTGGTAGGGGTCATTTGGTTCTGCAGTTGGGTGCATTTGCTTCCACTATTTCTTATATTCTGCTTTTAACATGGTCTTACTTTCATAGTACGTATTATCATTTTCTATTTGTTCCAGTGATCCCCCTTTCCTTGCCAGGAGATCAGCTTTTTCATTTCCAGGTATGCCACAGTGACCTGGGATCCACTGCAGTACTGTTTCTTTGGTGGTACTGCTGAGGTGTAGTAAGCAGGCCGTAAGTTCATTCATGCTCGTGTTCTTTGGATCTTTCAATGCCTGCAATACTGATTTTGCATCCGTTAGAAATACTACATGTCTGTTGTGACTCGGCAAGCAATTCATGAGCATTTTGGCTGCCTCTATTATGGCTTCCATTTCTGCTTTAAAATTTGTGGAATGTTTGCCTGTGGGTATGGATTTCTCTATTTCTTTTCCATCTGGTGTTACTATATATATTCCTGATCCTCCATCTAATACTGCCTCTTTCGCTGATCCATCTGTATATACATGTGTCCATATATCCTTTGGGTATGCTTTCTGTATGTGATTCTTAGTTGTCTCCTTTAGTACTTGTATAGTAGTTTCTGTTTTTGAAATGATGCTTGGTATATTGTCCATAATTCTTGGGAAGTTTTTCCTGTCCCATGTTGGGTATGTGTTAAAGGTGTTTAGTGGTTTTATGTTTTGTAGGTCTGTATCTGTGAGTGATTTCTGGAGCTGTTTAGCGGAGTGTAGAAAGCTACCTCTTTTGAGTCGCTCTTTTGTAGGTCTGCTTAGTCTTTGGTTCATTTGATGACTCTCCAAACATTTGAACTTTGCATACTGTGTGAGGATTTTTTCATTTCTTCTTTCTTCCATTGATGGCAAACCTGTGCATGTTTCCATTTCTGTGATTGGGGTAGTATTCATACCTCCTGTTATAATTCTGAGATTGCGGTTTTGTATCTTTGAGATCTTTTGAGTGTTACTCTTGGCTGCAGTCCCCCATGCTGACATTCCATATTCCAAAGCTGGTCTTACATAACCTGTATATGCTCTACTTAGAATTTTTCCATTTGCACCCCAATCTGTTCCAGCCAATTTTTTAAGGAGTGCTGTCCTCATTGTACCTTTTGTTTGGCACTTGTCTATGTGCTGTTTCCATGTAAGTCTTGGATCAAAAGTGACTCCAAGGTATGTAGGTGTCTCATCTTTTGGCAATGTTTGACCATTTATGGTTAGTAGGATTTTCTGTGGTTTGGTGGACATGCTGAAGATGGTATAGGTAGTTTTTTGGACATTGATAGACATGGCCCATTGGTCTGTCCACTTGGCCAAATTGTCCATAGTTTCTTGCAACCTTATTTTTGTTGTGCCTAAAGGTTGTCCAACAATTTTCTTGATCCACATTTTATATTCTATATTATTATTCTATAATTATTATTAAATAATATATACTATATTATTATTCTATATTATCATTCTATATTACCGTTGATCATGCTCTCTATTATTAGTATTTCTATAGAATTGTGTATGTTTATATGTCCAAAGAATCTCTACATTTGTATTATGATGTTGTTACACTCTTTCCGGACCGATCGCCACTATACTGGCTTTATAGTATAGGTCTACAGGACCTTTAGCCACTTTACTGGCTTTGATTTGATATTTGATTACTTCACAAGGCTAACTTTAACCTTGTGAATTAATTAAATATAATCAATGTACTTATATATTCATATTATGTATCCATTCCCCTTTCCAATGATATATTACACATACACTATTTATCAATATTAGTTTGTTAAGTGATACAATAAAAACACATGTAAGAAATTTTTACTACACCTGAAAACTAATTTGGTCCAAACCACAGAAGTCAGTCGCCTTCGATATTTAAATTACTTCTTGCTTCCTGGTATTAATTTTTCGTGGTCCATGGTATTCTCCAATTTTTTCTGTAAAATCGTATCTCGAATGAAGCCATTTTTGTGAATTTGGTGTGTTCAATGACCATGATTCGCGACTATATGGTTGTATTATGATGTAAAAATGATACAGGAGGTTGCACGCTTGTTCCATGTTATCTAATTGTTACTTACTCTTAACTCCATTGAGTTTGATGGGCTTCTCTTCGAACAGATCAGTGTGGCCGCCATGGGTACTAAGATGGACCTAGCTATGCCTGCTTGTTTATGGGCCACCAGGTGTGAGAGTCCTGTGGTGGGCCCTTACCATTTTTTCCATAGATATATCGATGATAGGACCGGTATGACTGACATGGCTGAGGCTGACCAGTCACGCTTCATTCAGTACATTGATAAGTTACACCCGGCCATCAAGTTCACATCCGAGATCTCCACCTCCCATATGAACATATCCATCACTATCCAACCTTTCTGTCTTATCACATCGGCACACTATTACCCGACTTATACCCGTAGTTTTCTCCTACACACCTTACCCCATCCTTCTGCCTGTCGAGATACCCTTCCATTCTCTCAACGTCGTCTCGGGTGTCTGTGCAGTGGTGAGGATGACTTTCTCGTGAAAGCCCTCGAGATTATGGACATTCCGATTTCGCTTATACCCCGACATGATCCTTAAGTCTGCCTGTCTCGGGTGTGCAGCCTCTCCCGCCAGAATACTCTATCAAATAGGTCTTCTCATGACAGGCGCATAGGATATTCAGGTGATGGCCATCAAAACATGCTTCACCTATGACCGGATCCGTATCCAGCTTGAGAACCGTTACATTTACGAATTTGGCACTCTGAAGCCGTTGGTAATTAATGAGCGCCTTACATACTCGTAATATTGGATTGTTCCGTAATTTCTCGGTCTCGTTTACACAAGTATTTCGGTCTGTTTTTGTATACTTTTTATTTATGTACATTTCCTGTGGGTAATTTCTGACCTAATTTATATCTTTCCGAACATTTTGCTAGACATGTGAATGCAAGTTATGTCATATTTTTAAATTTATACGTAAATGTTATACTTAATAAATGCCTTTCGGCTGAAACGTCGATGTGTGTGTCTACCTAGGTTTGTTTCGTTTTATTGCAAAACATCATTACCGCGTTTCAAGCTTGACCATCGTTAGGTAAGGTAAAGGTATGTCCCAAGGCTACAAACTGTCGTTGGGGATGAAATAAAACTTCATGTACTAAACCGCAGCAACTATTAGGTGGGGTGGCCATTTCTCTTTCTTGTTGTCTTTACCTCCCCTAATTCATGCGTCAGGCACTCATTTTCAGCTGAGTCGATTTGAGGAGTGGTCATGTCAAGCGAGAAATCACAAACCGGATTTTATTTTCCGGACGTGGTTTTGAACCTGGCACGACATAACCAGGAGATAGAAAGCAAGCTCTCTATCAACTAGGCTACCGCGCTCCACCATCGCTAGGACTTTCGTCACAAAAATGTTAAGCATCACAAAATTGAAATATAATATCGAACATTTCCCAGTTCTGTGCAGCAACACGATCCCCAGCATAATGTGCATCTTCATTTGAAATTGCTTGACTTCTACGCATTTGTGACCATGATTGAGCCTCGACATCCGCAGCTTGACTTCTACGCATTTGTGACCATGATTGAACCTCGACATCTGCAGCTCGACTTCTCTGCGTTCTCTCAACAGTTGCATGCTGTCTGTGACGACGTTGGTATTCTCTACTTATTTCTTGTCGATGTTCTCTTTGCGCTGGTGATTCTAGCTTAGCTCGACGTCAATGCAAAGCATCATCATTAGCAAGTCGTGTTTGTCTTTGATGAAGGTTTTATTTATAAATTCTTTGCATTTCTATTTCAGTTCAATGTCTATGCTCTGCATCATTTGCGGCACGAATTTGAACGAGTGACTCTTGAAATTAACGACTCAACCATCTAACTTTTCGCTATTTTGTTGATTGACGCTTTCTTCTTAAATGACTCCTCCATCATTTAAATCATATTATATGTATATTTTAAAAACAATGCATTTTAGATAACTTTAACCACTAGTAACTTGTAATCACATCTCGAGATGGTCAGGTTACAGTATAGCATGGTGCACCACCACGACAATACACATAGATGTTGGAGGTGTTTTACACCAAATCACTTCGTTGCGGAGACGACACTAATTGATAACGATAAATATCATATATATTATCTTTAACACATCTCTCCATATTGGACGTGGAATAAAGAATTTCAACAGATAATATATTTTTTACTGGTAAAAACGAATGTTGAGTCTCTAAGTGTATTTGAATAACAATTTCCTGTTAAAATATTATAGAAATATTCAAGATATCATCTTTCATATTCCCGAATTTTCAATTCCGTCTATTTTATACACACACGCAGGTTGTTATCGTTGTTCTTTATTCGAAAAACTTCCACCTGTCTGTTTAAAGCCGAGAAACCACAGCTGTTCGTGAGTACATTCAACCACATCTCTCCATTTGCTATCAGACAAATTTAGAAATCGCAGATGCATTTAGTTGATATGATTAATGGAGTTTGTGATAGAGTGATATTTTTCTGATCGTTTAATATGATCCATTTGTATAGAAAAATATTGTGATAAGAATGGACAATTCAATTATAAATGCCTGATGCATTGTTGATTTTAAAACATCATCGGTAGCTCATTCAGAAACATTATTCATTGAACATTCAGAAACATCGTCTATAGAACATTCAGAACCATCGACTATAGAACTTTCAGCAAAATCGTTCATATAGGATTTAGAAACATCATTTATAGAACATTTAGAAACATCGTATAAAGAGCATTCAGAAAAATCGTTTATATGGCATTTAGAAACATCGTTTATAGAACATTCAGAAACATCATTTATATCACATTTATAAATATCGTTTATGGAACACTCTAATTAACTCTATAGAGTATTTATAGAAAGTTTTTCTATAAACGTATTTCTATAAACACTCTAGTTGTTGAACCAATTTAACAAACAATACGTGACGATATAACGACAAAATATGATTTATTGCCATGCGAGATGGGGAATATCAAAATGGAATGAAAAACTCTGAAAGACACTATCACACAATCACTAAATCGGAACAGTGGAAAAACAAAACAAGTAAATTACAAAGGCAAATCAACTCCTTGGTGGAACGAGGACATAAAGAACTTAGTTAAAATAAAATATTCCTCCTTCAGAACTAGGGTTAAAACTAAAAGCAATAATGACCTCAGAGAATATACAATGAAACTAATAGAACCCAAGAAACAAATTAATTACACGAAACAAAAATAGATGGAAAGAATACTTTCAAAAACTATTAAACCCAAACACAGCGGAACAGGGCACATGTATTCCCATGTATGAACAAATAAGTGAGCCAGATATATTATTCTCTGAGACAGAACATGTACTGGATAAGAGCCCAAAAATAAAGCCCCGGGTAAAGATGATTTAGCGACAGATATTATAAAAGCATAAGGAACAGGCTCAACAAATTGGATACATATACTTTTTAATGTATCATGGTAAACAAAGACAAACCCCTGAGGACATGTAGAATGCCATAATTATTTCTATTTGGGGTCAAAAAGAAATTGTGACAATTATTGGGGCATATATTTACAAAGTCAAATATGGAAAATGTATGCAAGAATAATAGAAAATAGATTAAGACCACGAATAGATCCCCCAACTAAGTAACAACCAATTTGGCTTCAGTATCAGGAATGAGATGCTCAGACGCACTTTTCACGTTAAGCCAGCTTAGTGAGCAAACTTTAGAATATAACCAGGTATTAAAAATCACATTCATTGATCAGGAAAAGTCATTTGACAGAATCAATAGAACAAAAGCTTGCACCTTTGTGGAAGAGTGTACGGTGTGCAGGAACAATGTTTAGATACTATTAGAGCAATGTATAAAAAATCAGAAATAATGATTAGAACCAAGGAAGGCGTGATATAATCTTTTGTAGTAATATCAGGGGTAAGACAAGAATGTGTCCTGGTCCCCTTACGATTCAACGTCTATATTGATACGATTTACAAACAAATATCACTTACTATAGAAGATGAACAAAACGTATAAACGATATGCAATTTGTAGATGATTAGACATTATTATATGGTGATGCAAATAAGATGCTAAGTCACATTACTGTTCTTAACAATGGATAAGGAAATTATAATCTTTAATATAAAAGTTGGGTTCTTTCAGAAACCTGGTCTCTCTTATCTTCACATTACAGAATGATAGTGACATATGAGATGAAATGCTTGATAAAATGTGCAGGGGTCACCAGGTTCGATATATTACGAAATGAAGACATAAAACACTTTGCAGAAAATACATAGAAAAGCAACAGATCAAGTGGTTTGGTCACATTATGAGAATGCAGCATGACAAGTTGCCTGAACAAGCATATAAGCAAATGAGATAAGGTTACATAGCCAAAGGAAGACAACGAAGAAGGTGGATATAAATCGTCAGGAACATTCTGAACAGACACGGTCATAATACAGCCGAGACGACAAATCTGCCATTAGAACACATGTTTGACTCCGATCACCACTACGCTTAACGGCAAGAGTCTTCTCTTCTTCTTCTGCGTTCGTTCTCAAACTCCTGCAGATTAGCAAGATATAGTCCGGAGAACGGAATGCGTTGTGTCATGGTTTACAACATTGTTACGATATCTGAGCCTTTCGGCATGACACATCCGACTTCAGCATGGGTTTGGGTCACTGACTCTATATGGAATGGGACAGCCAGCTCCATCCCATAACTTCCGTAGTCGCCTTTTACGACATGCCTGGAAGGTAAAAATTCTTGCTATTATTTGCTCCTCTTTCGGGCCCGGCGACACATGGTCGAATGGCAAGAGTGAATACCAAACCACCTGAGGAAAGACAATGGACAATATTTATGTCACAACTCCGGAACGTTCTATAAATTGTGCATTTACGTCACGGAATTCCCGTGCGACAACCAATTAAAACAATCGGTTATTCAAACCAGACAACATTTTTGTATACAAATGTTATTGATGCGCTAACAGGGAAACTTCTGTATCCGCTTTTGGTTAAAGTTATCTAAAATACATTATATTTAAAATATACATATAATTTGCTGTAAATGATGGATGAAGATGATCCAATCGCAAGAAAGAGTATAAAAAGAGCAAAATGCTAGATGGTTGAGACGTCATAGTCAAGAGTAACTAGCTCGAGTTTGTGCCGCAAATGCTGCAGAGCATAGACAGTGAACTGAAAGAGAGATGTAAAGAAATGATAAATAAAACCTTGAACAAAGACAAACACGACTTGCTGAGGATGCTAATTTTCATCGACGTCGAGCTAAGACAGAACCACCAGTGCAAAGAGAAAATGAACAAGCTATGAATAGAGAATAGCAACGTCGTTACAGACGTCATGAAACTGTTCAGCAAAAGCAGAGACTTCGAGCTGCTGGTGATGACGCTAGCTCATTGTCACGAATGCGTCGAAGTCAAGCAATTGTAAATGAAGCAGCAAATGTTGCTTTAGTTCGTGTTGTGAGAGATTTTCTGAATATGCTGCTAATACTGGGGGAAATTCCAATAGTAAACATGGTATTTAAGCGCGATCGTCATCTGATCAAAGACGCTATAATGAACCAATATCTAACAAGGTTGCAATGATTTTTCAAGGAAGATGGCGAACCACCCTTTCACCGCGACATTCGCATTTATTCACTCAAACAAAATTGGTTATGGACTGTTTTCGATGAATTGGTTATGACTGTTTGATGTTATATTCGCTTTTGTTCCCAAACAGTGAGCCGGGTTGGCAAGCACTTTGACAATTTGAGGTATATCATGGTAAGGAACCCAATAAATTTCGTCCCGACAGGACGACGGTTCGTGACCGAATCTAGTATGTTATATTGTGCACAGCTAAATGTGATTGGTAGATATATAGCCAATACATTTTTTCAAGGGCCAAACACTGTTTATATAGCGTCATTAACATTCTAAATGTGCATGTGTAAAATCTCTACGATCAGAGTTTCCCCACCGAAGACGGATGTGTCGGGCCATTGTCGCAAATAAAACGGCGACACAACGCATTTCCATTCTCTGGACTACATCCTTCTGATAATCTATTAGGACCATGGTCCTGCTACAAGAGATGCAGTGGGAGTTTGAGAATGAACGCTGAAGAAGATAGTTTCGAGAGTTAGGTTCGTAGAGAATAGCTTCCAACAATGTCTGTAAAATAGTAAATGAACTATAGTATCCTTACTACTATTTTGTGATCTAACTATCTTAAGTAACCTTTACACAATCGGTTTATATTAGTTTAAACTCTCCCTACTTCCTCACGTCTATGCTACCATCAAAATACACTCAAACTGCCCTCCCTCACTGTACAATCCGCGTGGGATATGCTGTGCTTACTTTTGAACGCAATGATGCAGAGTTCGTGGCAAGAACTCCAATTCGACGTCCTTCCAGCGCGTAGTTACTGCTGCTAAGTTGAAAATCTGTGACGCTCACTCGGTGATTTCAAAATTCTTTGATGTTTGTGTTTTCTGTGTGAATTAAGTTTTCACTTGTTATAATTGCGGATCTTTCTTTAGCTCAAGGTAAGTACATGTTACTCTTGTTATACAATACTTGTATATACGAATACTATTATCTAGTGAGTTGGGAAAATATCATAGTTTATGTTTAAACTATTTATTTTAAAAAAATAGATGTTTAAAGCATTTGTAGTACATCACTAGATTGACTATAGTTAACGTGGTTTCCACCACATACTCCATTCATCTCAAGAAAACAGTGAATTGTTGCCGTAAAGTATAGCCTAAAAGCACGAATCTCCGTAGATGGAGCCCTGAAAACCTACACACGAGAATATGAAGACGTGATTTTCTTCTACTTCTGCGTTCAGTATCTGAGGTCATGATATACCGTCAGGCATGTCGTCAAGACGAAGTCAACTGTCTTCTCCAGGTCAGAGCGGCTGCCCCAAAGCTTTTGCCTCAAAACTGTATCCTCTGGCCAGGTCTGCTGTCTCTGCTCTTTGTATATTGGGCAGTCCTGAAGTATGTGTTCCGGAGTCTGGGTTCCTGATCCACATGGACATTCATCTGTGTATGAGATCCTTAATCGATAAAGGTGACCCAACAGTCTGCAGTGGCCTGTTCTAAGGCGAAATATTGTGGTCTTTTTATATCTTTGGAGGAGATGTATTGCATCATGTTCGTATTCCCCTTCCATTTGTTTCTTCCACTTTACTGTGTATGTGTTGTGGAAAGCGATCTTGTCTGATAACGTGAGATAAATATAAACTTTTAAAATCTTCCACTGGCACTACAATCTTACCAACACAATCATACCAATCCTACCAATACAATTTTACACATACATATATATATATATATATATATATATATATATATATATATATATATATATATATATATATATATACGTACTCGCACGTACATATCGTGTATACAAGTATACATACACACGTAGGGTTTGCTTAAATCCGATGTTTTTGTCTTCATCTTTGTGCAACCTTATGCTCTGGGATAAAATTAGACTATCATCAGTACCATGTGACGTCAGTATCATGTGACGTTGGTATCATGTGACGTCTACATGGTCTATGTGTGTTGTAGGTTCCAGTTTGTCTTCGTGCATGGTTTTGCTGATGTTAGATAATTTATTTATCATTATTTTAGTTCATAGGGCAGTCACATTAACTCTTTTCTGAGTTGTGCATCTTACGTATAGATTGAAAAGACACATCAATATAAATATGTGTGTTTGCTATATAAAATCCACTTTACATTTTTATATATGACAAATAAAAGAGAATTTACATAAAGTGTGTAACATTGTTTCCTAAACGGTCGTCTTTAGGCACTACTAATTTAAAAATGTGGGGGGGGGGAGCATTTTAAAGGCGTTTCACGATTCTTTTTGGGATACAATATTAAGAATTTAAAATAAATATGTGTGTATCTTATATGTTTGTATATCTTATATGTCTGTGTATCTTATATGTTTGTGTATCTTATATGTCTGTGTATCTTATACAGTTTGTGAAAAGGAGATCGATATCGATCATTTGAGAACGGTATACTGTGGTAATTATCATATTTTATGATTGTGTGATTACATGCTAATTGGGCATCTGATCGGTTAAAGTGAGACATTATCATGATTGTACTCGTTTTTATTATTTATGACAAATATTTGCGTATGCGCCATTGAGAACTTTAGCTTGTGGACATAAAGTAATAATGTGTAGTTTTTGCTTAGATTTATCACAGACTTATACCAAATACCTTGTGGGTCGGAGGACGACATAGAGTGTGTGTAAGAGGGTATCCACTCCATGGTTACATTATACTGGTATTAAGTTAATTAAGTTAATTTTGTATGTATGTTAGTTTTCCAGACTGGAGAATTGAAGCACTGATCTTGCATCTGTTAGGATTAACACGGGCCGTGGGTCAGGGCAGGAGTTCAGCAGTTTTTTTTTCAATTGCTACCCAAATTGCGTGGATTTCTGCATCTTAGTTATTGCAGAATTTTCCTGTTAGTTTTCTGATCGTATCTCTAGACACTTGTGACGATTATTTATATATATATGTATATACACATACCTGCACCTCCAGTCTTCACTGCATTATGTGCTAACCTTATGTGTATACTCTGCTCTGACTCATATATCTTGTGGATATTCACCATTCAGAAAACTGAGGGTGACTGTTCTTCGCTGAAAACTGTTCTGTTCGTCCTCGCTTAGTATTCCTTTCACGTGGGTCTGAATCTACATTGGTATTCCCTTTCACTCCAGGGGGGGTTTGTTCTGGTACATACCTTAAGGGACTTGCGATTACAGGCAGGACTGTTTGTTGTCTACGGAGTCGGTATTTTATATAAACTGTGTACACATCGTGCTATTTCAGTGATTAATTTTTGTGTGGAAGTTGTGCTAAACAGAATAACATTGATGATCAGAGAATACACATGACAACAATCAAACAGCTAGAACAAAGAACGGACGCATTACTACTTCAAATCAGCAGCTGCTCAACGTACGATGCTATTTTCGTATTATGATAATATATATACATTATTATATTTTACATTCAACCTGGCACAGCAAGGAAATAAAAACGACTTTGGTACCAAATACTGTGTACAGAGACCTGTGGAGAGCCATGACCGCCTACGCCAGCCGGCATGGCACCGGATGATGATGACGATAAACATTATATTATTTCACAAACGTTAATGCTTAGCAAGGATAGTGCGTATTAACTGAGCCTCAGCAGACCTAGTTCAAATTTCGTTTTAAAAATTATAATTATCTCTGCCATCCCTAGAGATTCTGAATAATGTTCACTTTCTACGAAATATATATATATATTTCTGAACAGTTCTTGACCGGTTTTTCTCAATTAACAATGTAATTCGAAACTACGTGAGTGGTACATATAGGGTCATATAATATGTGTACAAAGTATCTTCCAAATATTCCCAAACCTAAAATAATTCGACGATGTGTACGATTTCAAGATACCTGCCACCTTATGGTATTAATTTTAGTAACGTTATAGCTAATCTAAGGCTGCACGCACATTTTTAGTTTAAGATACATGCAATAGTTGTCTAGAAAATAACATTCAACTGAGTGGGCGAGAATAAGAACGAACTATTTCTAACTATTCTTGTAGCAATATTGTTCTTATTCTAATTCGCTCAACAACAATCATTTCCAATTGATTTCAGTTTTACTCGAGCTGAGGTCATTGTTTTGTGCTGATAGTTCCTAGAAAAGACGCGCATTAAAGCTGCTCAAATTCCATGTGTGCATAGGCTTAGGATTTTAAGAGTAATGAATTGTACCTTTTATTTTTTGTCATGACTACATGGTTGTTTTCACGTGATGGAAGTTGTGGACAAGTTTATCCTAAAACGTGATTCTTCTAATGAATATGAAATTATTTTTTTGTTGAAGTGAATATATGATTTATGAGACAATATGGTGTTGTCTGATACTGATTATGTGGTAGTATTTGTTTTCTTTCTTGTTGACTTAAACATAAACATACACACACGGTTACTGAAAAAGACACATATTGAAGACGCACTTTAACATATATGTATAGAGGCTGCCCCTGATAGTGCATACCCTGACATTGCGCACCCTGACATTGCGCACCCTGACATTGCACACCCTGACATTGCACACTCTGACATTGCACACCGTTAATAATTGGAGTCTTGTATGTATGAAAGAAATATGTCCAGAACCTCATCCCACATTTCAGAAAGAATACCAGAGTTATGTTGTTATAAAAAAAGTCCGTTCAGAATCGTTTGCCGAGATGTTAAATTATTTTTATCAAAAACGTATTGTTCATTTGGATTGATCATTTGAAGTTAGGTTTAGAATAATAATGTCGCTATAGAAATATTTTTTTATCAAAGAAATGTGATCCAGTATCAAAGATACCTTATTTAACCTATATTAAAAAAAAGTTAATCTAAATTATAAACAACCGCTGGATTATGTAGATGCTTACATCTCACATCTGATTATTAAATATAAAGGCATGACCCTCACGGTAGAATGTGCACCGTTCTAAAAGTAGTTGTTTCCACTGTACATTTGTATAAAGCAATGTTACATATGGAAATTCCCGTTTAGCACCAAATATTATTTTTCCTGAACTTAGAATTATGTGAAATCAAAAACGGATATTGACTCGATTTCAAGTCACAAGTCAGAGGCACGTCTCAATATTTACAGAATGTAGGCGGCACTAAGCATATTACCTTCTGCAAGTCTATGTGAGAATGAATCTGAAAGCGAAATATTTTACTGAGCATAACATTGCTATAAAGATTTATCAATACTTCTGCAGAGAGCGTAAAAAGGGACATCTTTATTGTTCTTTATCAAATCCTGAGAAGAGAACAATGCATATTTTAGGTTTGTGTAAACGTTGATTTGATCGAATAGTGGAAGCAAGCGGATATTTATTGCCAACAAATTCACGAAAGCAAGGAAGGAAAGAAAAGATAGACAGTTTCGATAAGGACCTAGTAAAAAGAGAAATATGTAGAATGTTTGATAAAAACGAAGAAGTGAAACTTAGAAAGTTGAAGATTTGGCTGAAAACTAATAACGACATTGAAATATCAAAAACTTTATTATGGAAAACTATAAGAAATGCAGGCTTCACCTTTAGAAAGTATGCTGGTGGAAAAAACATTATTTGTGAAAAGCCACATCTGGTAGCTCTTAGAAGCAAGTATTTACGTGAAGGGAATGCGCGAGAATGGTTATGATATTGTGTATTTAGATGAAACTTGGATCAACGCTCATCATACAAATGAAAAGGAATGGCAGTTAGCAGATGGAAGTATTAAAAGATCAGTACCAAGTAGTAAAGGGCAACGTTTGATAGTTGCACATGCAGGTAGCAGACATAATGGGTTGTTGCAGAATGCTCATCTAATTTTCATTTCAAAATCCATTGACAATAGAGACTACCACTCCGAAATGAATGGGCACATATTCGAAGACTGGATCGAAAAAAGTATTCTTCCAATATTAGATAGACCTTCTTGTCTGATAATGGACAATGCTTCATACCATAACGTAGTGAACGTAGAAGATAGAATCCCAACATCATCAAGTACAAAAGATGCAATCAAAACGTGGCTCATAAAAGAACACATACCATTTACCGACAGGTACTTGAAACCCGAATTGCTTAACCTTGTAAAACAGACACAACGAACAAAGATATTTAAAATAGACAAGTTAATTGAAGAACATGGTCATAGATGTTTGAGACTACCTCCATATCATGCACACTTAAATCCTATAGAGCTAATTTGGGCAAAAGTTAAAGGACACGTAGCATCTACAAATACAACTTTCAAATTATGTGATATTGAGACTCTTACAAATCAGGCTCTATCAAATATACATAAAGACTACTGTGTGAAATGTGAGGATCATGTGTTACGCCAAGAAGAGGAATATTGGAAAAAGGAAGGTTTGTTGTTTGTTCAGCCGAAAACAGTAATCGACCTATTTGACTCGTCTGATTATGAATGATCATTACTCTGATTAAGTCTACACTAAAAAAAGTTTGATTTGCAAAATTTACAAGTTGATTTGTAAAACATTTCATTGCTCAATACCACCCAAGCAATTCAAAAAAATGTTATAAGCAAACCATCAACCATTACTTATAAAAATTAGCCCGCTTGATTCAATACAGAAGTTCAGATATCTTGGATCAACTATTACAGACAAAATTTCCTTACATGAAGAAATATATGTACTTATTTCAAAGGCAGCGACAACATTTGTGAAACTCACACCAAGAGCATGGAACAATATCAAATTGACTCTACGAACAAAAGATATATTTTAAATTTTTTTTACACCTGCCACCATGTAAAATTTTGTGGACACGCCTATGGGTCATCATTGCACTAGATTACTGTAAAATATTTTGTTTATGGTCGAAATAATATTTACATGGGCAAACATCAAAAGAATTCGCCGCTTTCAAATAACCGTTACAGCTAGACATCAAGTAACACATATGTTTTCGCGACATGGACATTTTAACAACGTATGCCAAAATTCATGTGAAATCATCAAGAACTTTTTGAATTATAAATCATAACATCTCGGCAAACGATTCTGAACGAACTATAGTACTTCCTAGTAATCGAGCGTACAAGTAAACAAACGTATTGTCACAAAACAATGTATAAATTGTTTGCTTCTCAATAAACTGGAGAATGTATACTTTTTGTGATATCATTCAATAAATCCCATATTGGAACCATTGTATCGTCGATACTTTCTATTGTGATAACTGTCAATGTTCCCTTATTCAATGCAATTCAGTGTCTATAATAGTTCTTGTGAGATCGTTCATGTTAATCTATCTCGATTCATTGTGATGTGTTTACTTGTCTTTTGTTTTAGATCTTTCCAGACCTTAACAATCGTTTTGTTGTGATGTATATGCTTGGTTTTTTTGTTTTGTTTTAGTTTTAGATCTTTCAAGATACACTGTTCGTTTTATTGTGATGTACATACTTGTTTTGAGTGGCATTGTTAGATACTCTCATTTGATTTTTATTTATACGCAATATTAACTTTAGTGCAATGTAACATTAACAACACGTAAGCGCACATTAATGTGTAACATATGTTACGATATACATCATTTGTAATATATGTAATATCTACGCATGCCGTCTCCTCAACGAAGGTTGGCTGCAAAGTATCTGCAACAACCAATGTCACTTGCTTTGGTTGTGCAGTCTGCTAGACTGTAACCTGTACATCTCTCTCACATGTATCATTTCCTAACTCTTGCTTACCTCCCGTCGACTCTAGATTCAAGCAATGTCTTCAACAAGGTGTTATATCTTTTATAGAATTCGCTGGAGGACTCTGTGTGCTGAAGCATCCAATGTGGTACCCCTACGACCCTGAAAGGTTATGGGTTTATTGATTGATTGATTGATATCTTTTAATATGTCTGAAACTCATATTTATACAGATACAGTGTAGGCAAACCTAGAGGCCGACCACGAAAACGATGGACCACCAAAATAAAAGAGGCAACAAATTTCACAATATACTCAGCACACAAGTGGGCCGTCTCCAGAAAACTCTTCTACTCCTGACGCCGAAAGGCAATAAAGGGTCCCAGTGAATAGAAACCCATATTTTCTTTTATCTGTATATCTTTCTATAGTTATTTTTCATACGAAGTTTTCTATAGCCAATTTGTTAGTTTTCAGCTCGTTCCATGAAGTTTTCGCTATTCTTCCACACATCAACATCTTAAAAGCATCAATTCTGTCTTCGAGTTGCGTGTTCATTGTCCATGTTTCTGAACCATGCATTAATATAGAATAGATGTAAAATTGTATAATCCTCATTGTTAGTGTTTGTGTAATTTATTTCGATATCAATATTTTCCTCATGTCACTAAAATTACTATTAACCATTTCTATCCTGTTAAGTTATGTTTCACATCTGCCATCATTTGTGATTATGTGTCTGAGATATTGGTAATGTTCTACTTGTTGTAGTATCTCTCCATGTATTATATGCTTATAAAGAATAGATAATGAAAATATAGAGATGATAGAACCATGGGCGTAGCTGATAACTGATGCTAGATAGAGCACGATAGTAGTGATGTAACGTTTGATAACATTATATTGCTGTTATCTGATTGTGTTACGCACGCATTACAATGGGTGTTATCCTCATTTAAATGAAGCCTATAACAATTTAAGGCAAAGGACAGATGTAAAAAGTCTGTAAATCGTCTGTTTAAGTTAACAGTCAGTTGTGATAACATTTTGTCAGACTACTAGCCCATGCTGCGAAAGATCAAACATGCGCGATATTGATATCCCTGTAGAGCATCTAGGTATGTGAAACCCGAAGGGCATCACGTGGCTTAACTGCCCAGGACAGGTTTGTGTTTGAAGTAATGAGCAGACACGATTGCAGTTAGAGAACAATAGACGGCGTGTTGACAACGGATACAAGAGATTTGCTGAAACTGCTTCGTGAGTGCCTGCTGGATGTAGACACCGAGACAGTAATGATACATCGTGGCTGAGATTAGTATAATTTGTATTCAATTTAGTAGGAAGAAAACAGAACGCCTGAAGGGAGGAACATTAAAAATGTTTAACCGGCTGGTCACTAGAGGCATACACTTCGCCATCTGCTAGCGGAGATCGAACAGAAATTTGTTTGATTGGACTGAAATATTGCCCATCTATAATAATACAATTTGGTAACTTTGTGTGTTTGCGGTACTGTTTCTAGTAATTTTCCATTTTGTAATATTGTCGGTGTTGTTTGTAGTAGTTTTCCATTTTGTAATATTGTCGGTGTTGTTTGTAGTAGTTTTCCATTTTGTAATATTGCCGGTGTTGTTTGTTGTAGTTTTCCATTTTGTAAATCTTGTCGGTGTTGTTTGTAGTAGTTTTCCATTTTGTAATATTGTCGGTGTTGTTTGTAGTAGTTTTCCATTTTGTAATATTGTCGGTACTGTTGGTAGTAGTTTTCCATTTTTTAATATTGTCGGTTCTGTTTCTAGTAGTTTTCCATTTTGTAATATTGTCGGTGTTGTTTGTAGTAGTTTTCCATTTTGTAATATTGCCGGTGTTGTTTGTTGTAGTTTTCCATTTTGTAAATCTTGTCGGTGTTGTTTGTAGTAGTTTTCCATTGTGTAATATTGTCGGTGTTGTTTGTAGTAGTGTTCACCTGTTTTGTCCATAAAACAATAAAATAATGTTATCCTGAACAATCCACACCCATTTGAGACGCCACTGCAACATGGTACACCTATGTATATGTATATATGAATTTGTGTGTGACTGTGTTGTACGTAGTTTAGTTATATCCAATGAGGAGAAAATAAATGGCTTCTATAAATTCATTGTATACTGACGTCACATAGACCCGTACTAAACGTATTCAACACATATGACGTAGTGCATTATTGAGTGTACATTGACTTGGTAGAACTCATTAATAACTCCAGGACATAAAACATCGTCACATAACATGACATCTTGATATGTATCATAGTTGCTAAGAAAATGTCCTCTTCGTCTCAATTCTGCAAGTTACATACCCATTGATGACATAAACTGATTTGTCATTGATGCTTAAAAAATATGATAAAAAACTAAACTAAACTCGACAAGACAATAACAGGACACTAAAAGGCAATAAGTTATGCCCCGACGAGACAAGAATAGAACGTGAATTGTTAACAATAGAACACGACAAGACAATAGAACTCGCCAATACAGCAACATAACTCGACTTAACTCGAAAAAGTAATCAAATAGCTCGACTAGACATCAACTGAACTCGAAAATATAACAAAATAGCTCGACTAGACAACAACATAACTCGACAGGAGAACAACAGAACTCGACTAGACAACAAATGAACTCGAAAAAATAACAAAATAACCCGACTAGAAACTCGAAAAAATAAAAAAATATCTCGACTAGACAACAACTGAACTCTACGAGACAACAACATAACTCGCCAAGACAAAAACATCATCCGTCAAGACAGCAACAACACACGACAAAACAACAAAAGAACAAGACAAGACAACAAAACACTGTGTATTCAAAGCAATATAATAACAGTCTTAGCATGGGCAAGATCTGACAATTGAATTGTGATGTCCAATAGGGGATAAACTTAGCATTGTCACGACACAATTCAACGAGGCAGCATAGAAAAATACATTAGCGCATGGGTTTAAGAAAATGAATATAATCTTGGTTATCAGAGCCGACGCAAGAAAATCTGAAATTCTTCTCCGATGAAAGAAATTGGAACGCAGACACGAAATTTGAGAACAAATATTGAAGTGTTAACATCCCGAACTGCTCTCTTGATCAATAAGTTCAGAACCAGCCAGCAATATGTGCAACGCATTCTCGTCCAGTCTGATGTCCTTGCGAGTGTGGTTATTCATAAACTATTGAAAAATAAAGAATGACTGCAATGGAACTTATGAGCAATTCTCTATGTTTTGGTGATGCACTCTGATAGATGGAACGAGGATAGTCAAAAATTAATGTCTAATAATTTATAATCACATTAATCTGTTTGCTAGACCCTTTCTGCGTCAGGGTTCGAAGAGTTTTCTGGAGATGGCCCTCGCGTGTGCTGAGTATATTGTGGAGATTGTCGCCAGTTTTATTTCGGCGGTCCACCGTTTTCGTGATCGACCTCTAGGTCTGCCTTCACTGTATCTGTGTAGCATAGCAGCTAGAAAGTCACGGATAGACCAAGATCCGTCTACAGTCGTTATTCCATGTCCAAACTGCCCAAGGACATTTACAGCTCGAATAGGGCTCATTAGCCATCTACGAACTCATAATCAAGGACATAACTAAAATTGAATTTTCAAAAGTGGATGTAACAAATGGTCATCATCACTTGTGATGGACGAACAACAACAGTAGCATATCATGATGTGGTATGCTATCTTATCGTAGTTTGCTGATGTGTGCAAACCATTTTATGTGTTGTCTCTTAATAAACTCCAACATTGGATTGGTACCGGTTCTTTGTCTAATGTTTTCATTTCTCATGCTGTCTTTTAGCGATATTCATAGGATTCTGCGTAATCATGCAAATTTCAGCTGTCACAAGTTTACGTTTATCTTGTACTGTTGTTATCCATGTTTGTCATTGGTAACACAACGTTGGTATAATAATTGTTTTGAATAGTGTTATTTTGGTGTTTAAATCTACATTAAATATCATTAATTAGTTACTAAAATAGATAAAACTCACATTAAAATTTCGTCTAATTTCTGTATTTCAAAAATGTATTTCTCATTGTGTTCTCCGCTATTTGTTACAGTTTTCGTCCATCTACATACAAGGGTATGTATGACTGCGTGGTAAATGTGTTTCTTTAAAAAAAATGTGTGTACTGTTCGTTAAGTGTTGTTGGTATCTTTAAAGTGATATTCGCGTAAACCTAATTTTAGTTGTCCAAACAGATGGAAGTCTAAAGGTGCAAGATCGGTGCTGTAAAGGGGATCTGGTAATACTCTGTAGTCAAATCCTCCAGTCAATCGCATCAATGGTGTGTTTTCCGTGTTTCTTTGTGTCTCTCTGTCAACATTCTGGACACCTAACGTGCACAAACTTTTGAATAATCCAGATCTTTTACAATGTTCTAGACACTTACTTTTACTAGCAGAAAACATCGTATGCAGTTCATCCAGTAGTGACATATCGTCTGTATCGAAGACATGTGCACTAAATTAAGCTGACATCCATTCGCTACGTGTTTTCACTATTGTTTAGCTTTCAGTTGGTTACTATTTATATACTTCATGATCTTCATCATCATCGTGAGTCTTATGACAGCTGAACTGAATGGTCATCATCAAATCCGACGGACGAACAACATGTATGTACTAGGAATTGCATGCCAAAAATATGCAAAGAGATTCTAAGTTTATAAATAGTAACCAACTGAAACCCAAACAATAAACAAAACACGGAACGAATCGGGTCTAACTTAATTTAGTAAACTTATCTTCTATGTATAGCTGGCGGTCTCGACCCAGTGTATCCCGACGATCACCAGGAATGATGTCATCAACTGGATTAATTGTGTGAGGTGTTTCAGCAGTAGACGGACGATCAGTCCGCACCACGTCATCCAGTGAGGCTTTACATACTTCAGCTACGTCTCAACGATGTACAAAACAGCGGACAATGCATTCATTGTTGGACCTCCATAAATATTCTTCAAACGTTCCTGGATGCGAATTGGAGGTCTCGCATTTATTATTGTCAGATTCTATCACATATTGTTGTTTTAACCGTACTTCTTCGACAGCCATTTTTAAACGGTCACTGTGTTCTTCGTCTTCTTCTGCGTTCGTTCTCAAACTCCTGTAGGTTAGCAGGATGTAGTCCGGAGAACGAAATGCGTTGTATCATGGTTTACATCATTGCTGCGATTTCTGCGCCTTTCCGCCTGACACATCCGACTTCAGCATGGCTTTGAGTCACTGACCATATATAGGATGGGACAGCCAACTCATCCCATAACCTCCTTAGTCGCCTTTTACGACATACGTGGAAGGTAAACAGTGTTGTTATTCTTTGCTCCTCTTTCGAGCCCGGCACCACACGGGAGATCACTGTGTTACAATCTGTTAATGAAACACGTTAGTTATGTTTTACAGCGCAGAAGAGTGTTCAGTCTCGCAAAAGTAACACATTTTATACCGATACAGTATTAACTTAGATAAACATTAGGCATTACTTTTTTACCATCTATCGCATCCTTTCCATCGCGTTTGCTTCCCTCCAATAAATATGTCTGCCTAACATTTATTTGTATCCTCTCAAATTTACCTTCAAGTAAGGTTTTCAACAAGATTTCATGTTTTACCATGCCTAAGATATTGTATTTGTTTGATTTATATTTTTTTTGTAAATTAGTTTTTCATACATAGTATTGTCAGAACCGCTGTTTTTATTTTCATTTCCGTTCATGAAATCTCCCATGTTCTTCTATATATCCACATCTCAAAATCATATTTTTTCTGTCTTCTGGTTAGTTGTTTTTGGTAACCGCAATGGTGAAATGTTAAGTCTTTCGTCGCTACGCATGCGGCTGCGTATGTGGGTCTCACCAATACCCACTAGACAACCCGTCCATGCAACAGAAAACGTTAGTGGATGACATGCTGTTATATGCGGCTCTCATTTGAAAGTTTTGTAGTATGTCAATTATAGACCCCCCCCCTCTCTGAGTAGAAAGCTCCTTCAATAGACACTGCACTAAGCTGAAAGTTGAAGTCTCCTGAGTACGAAAGAAAGCTCAAAAAAACCATACACTGTACATAGGAAGTAAGAGTTAATCACTCGCAATTTCAGAATTCTCAAATCAATAAAAGAATCAAATCATTTGCTCGCTGACAAGCTTGTGTTTAATCAACTCGTTATTCGTAGGTTGAAATAAAAATTACTCCCGTGATTCACCAAGCCACCGGGAAGTAGGATACCATAACTCATGCTCTGAGAAAGCCGAGGAATGGCGCCATCGCTAGTGAGGAAGTGAAGTATGCGACACTATTTAGAACGTTTCTAGTTAACCGCTACTGATCACTTGTATGACACCGTTTGTTATCAGTAGGACTTCATTACCTGTCTACCACGTGAGTATTATTTTAGATTATGTTCTACTAGCAGTACCACCTTCTATTTGTTATGAGGCTGGTTCATAGCTCGTATACAGCGCATTTACCTATATACCTTTTAGGTGTGTTTTTATTATCCATCTTGCAGAGTCAAATATTTTTGTAGAGTAGATATACTATTTTTTGTATTCCCATGTTTAGTTTTTGATTTGTTTAGATGTTAATATTTTCCTTGTGTCATTAAAAGTAGATTTGTTGAACAGACTGCACATCATGTCAAAAATTCAACATAAGGATTACTATTGAAAAGATCGAAATAATGGCAATAGCAAAGAAAGAAAGAAATATCACTATCTCCATCGATGATAAACAACTTATACAGGTAGAAGAGTTCACTTACTTAGGAAGCATGTTATCGAGTGAAGGGGAAAACACAGTAAGGAGATACGAAATATTTGCAGCAAACCATACCAGATCCTAGGATAGATGACACGTATTTTTTAGGAAAATGTAATCATAGACAATAACGTTGCATTATACAAGACTATTATTATCCTATCACTGTGTTACCAGTGCCAAACCTGGACAATAACGGTACATGATAATAAAAAAATGGTGAAAAGAAAAATGATATTTCTACGAAGAAATACTTAGAATGTCATTAAGCGATAGAATTATAAACGATAACATCAGACAGATAACCAAAATAATAACAACATTGGAACACATCGCAAAAAACAGATAACATGGTTTTCACACTCTTCTACCAATAGATAGCATGCCACAGATGGCCATGACACATAGACATATCGGCTATAAAGCCAGAGGCAGACCATGTAAAAGATGGATCACAGAACTCAAAGAAGCCACAGGAACATACAAACAAACAGCACACTGGAATGCCATCTCTATAGAACTCTTCCACCCATGACGCCGCAAGCCAAACAAGGGCCGCGGCGTATAGATAGAAATATAGATTGATTGAAAGCTATCCCTATTTTCCTTTTAATTTCTCTTTTCACATCTACCATCATTTGTGATTATATGCCTAAGATAAGATGAGGAGCCGCGTTAGCGCAATGGTTAGCGCACTGGCTTCGCATATGAGTGGTACTGGGATCATTTCCCAGTTTGGACGGAAATATTTTTCAGATCGCAACGGCTCCCGGGTCGACCCAGCCTTAAATGGGTATCTTATTAATCCAGGAAGTAAAGACTGCGAGGGTGAGAAGATGGCTACCGCCCTCATTTGCAGAGTCTCTGAAATGTGAGAGCGCTAACATCTCACACCCCTACGGCATTAATAAATGATATGGGTTACTTTACATTTTTTTTACCTAAGTATTACTATTGGGATAAGAAATTGTTACTTTTCTACATTATTAGCTCATGTATTTTTATGGTTAGCGTGTGTTCCTCTTTTGTTTTGAGAATTATTATGTGCTTATGCTCATATATAATCTATACTCCCTACTTGATTTATCAACACTGTTAATATAAATAGTCTATTTAACTATCTACCCCTCACTCAATTTCCGAAGCACTGTTTCATCACATGTATAAAGGTAAAATCTTTAGCATATGATGAACAAGGGTCAATATGGATAAAAATCTACTTCCTCAAATATAATTATCACAAATCCCTCTTTAAAAAGCGGTAAACAATAAACAATATGTTCTTTTTACAGAGGGGTTCGTGATGATAAACATTAAGGGAATGCAAGCGTGTCCGTATTGAAACTATTTCGTCAATGCTAACAATTATTGGGACTAACGGGAATTGAACCAGTTCGTTCAACGGCACCAAATAGCCTAGCAACTATTTCACACGTGTTATTCCGTACTTGACTAACCGCATCTCCAGAAAAATATGCGATTCAAGACATTCAAACCGTGCACTCAAAATCAACAGGCCGGACTAATCGAGACAAGGACTATTACAACAAAAACAAACATCCCGTACATGTATTGACATATCCTCAGTAACAACATACATATACCATATAATATCCGTATTCGTTAAAAATTTTATTTAGTCTCAATAATTTTTAAATTGTCCCCTGGCTTCGTACTTTAATTTACTTCGTCAATGCCAGGAGTTGAAGTGTTACTTTGTTATCTATAAGAATATTTCTGTAGCATTATGTTAACGATATGGGTAGTGTACAGCGATTGTATAAGCTACATATGGATGTATACTCAATATTGATCGCCTCATACGTCAAAGGAATGTTGACAGGCTGATTGACAGACTGTCACATGTGAAATAGAATGATCAATACATGTCGTTCCTAAATTTCTCAATTTTGTTCTATCCAATAATGTCTAATGACGAGGAAGCGATGCAGGTCAGCGGATTTTCGTTCTTTTCTGACAGATTCGTATGTAGTTGTGATAATGATAATTGTGCGAATATGCATATTTTGTCAAAAACAAATTTGACAAAGGAATAATGAGCTAACAGTGCATTTTGTGTTCTTGGAAGAATATCATGATCCGTGGATACTGCCCCGCTGGAATGCCACACTTCGGGGATTAATGTGACATCGACAACACCCGCCACCCTCTCCCAACCAAACAATGAATTTAAGATAACTACCTTCGTCAGTGTCTGGGTACCACTACTCTGTGGTTTTTACTCATCTGGTTACTCAACTGGGTACGACTTCGGTTACGCAACTGAGAATGACCTGTACTTTTGTTAGAAAGTATATTGGCTGATAGGGATAGTCCTGGAATATCGGTATGTATATCTGCCCACAGTTAAAGGGATTAGATTAGTGTTTCCCAACGTGGGGTCTAAGCCCCGCATGGGGGCAATTTGATTGTTCAGAGGGGGGGGGGGCAATTCAATAATACATTAAAAAAAAAAAAAAATCACACGTAAAAATTATGTATATGTTACATACATATACATGGGGTGGAAACTGGAATTTTATTTTAAAACGACGTACGTGAGGGCATGGTACATAAAGGTTGGGAAGCACTGGATTTCATCATCGCTGGCATGGCTTGGTGGTTGCTGGATGTAATGTCACTAATGTAATGCCGCTAGCTGGGTCGTTATTTAAGTAAAGAGAATTTTGTCACCGCTTTCGTGTAATCTCCATTTATGATGAAGGTAAACTTGTGATTTTTCTCAGTAATCCGGACATCATTCTTTGGTGAGCTTCAATATAATGTAGCTTATGGGAGAATGTAGCTTATGGGATAATGTAGCTCTTGAAATAATGTAGCAATGCATTTACAGCCTAACTCCTTACTTAATTCTTGCGTAATGTAAAATTGATGGCAGTATTCTATTGGTTCTCCCTATCCCTGGTTACAGAAACGCAGACGAATTCTGGATACAAATATGCATTTTACTTATAATAATAAAACATGATAGCGTGCTTTTAGAACGAAATGTCCGTCTATTTCAGTAGCTCACGACCGTTTTGATTATAACCCTTATAATATAAGTTTTATTTCATGACGCACCTAGAGCATACAAATCGTCATTGATGAGTTCCATGCAGGTGTAAGACAGGTACTATAAACATTACAGAAAAATAATCGCAGTTTTAATATTTGTGTGGAAAAGTTATCCGTTCTTGACACCAAACTGTTTTAGAGTACATATCCCTTTAGAGCGGAGACGTTCATTGACTGCTTAAGACGTGACATCTTGTAATATATATTGTATTTTGCTTTCAGACGGTGGCTACAGACCAATCATACGCTTAGAAATAATTTTTGATATGTTGATTCTCAGAATTGAAGCGGAAATTCCCTATCTGTGCATAAAAATATCGCAGAAAAGACGAACAGACGCATAGTTCGCATTACAATATTAGGTTCATTACGGAAATCAATGGCCATATCACGTGTCCACATTACAACTTGTTAATATTATGCATAATTTGATACAGCTTTCGTGACTCGGAGTTAAAAGGACGCTACTCTTGCTGCCAATAAATCAATATTCGCGCACTGCACTGAGAGCCTATCCATTCTCCTGAGTCAGTCGGCCTGCGGGGGGTCCGCAGAAGGATGCTTTCGACTGTTTATGCATCTCAAGCGAAATTTAGTTTCATTAAATAATATATGTTATGTCCTCTTAAAATGTGGCCACTGATTCCCGTATGAACCCAAAATTATATAAGTAAATAATTTTTTAAGGTAGTGAATATTTTATAAAAGTCAGCAAGTACGTATTTCTGGTGTGGGAAAAACAGGATTAGAGGAGCTACCTACTTACTAAATAAAGTGTCACGCCGTGCCCACTCTAAGAATTCACACTACGACGCTACTTGATTGGTATTTTTTCCTAACTGTTCCTTTTCTATTCTTGTCGTTTTTTTCTTTAATTATCTATTATGTCACCTCCGTGCGTGGTCCAGTTATGTTCAATAAGAGCACAATTAGTGCGCAAGTTTTTGCAGTCATATTTTCACCTATTTTTCCTTTTATAAGTGATAGTTCTGTAATGAAAAAAAATATTAAAAAAATAGTGCTTACGTAAAATAAAAAATCGATCAGGTTTACAGTGAATACACAGACTATCAGACTATTGAGTATGGGTGTGAAAATAACTGATCCTATTATACAAGACGATTTCAACACTTTAACCTTAAGGTCTTTTTCAAGAAAATGCACAAGATACATAGTCAGCACTATAATAACAACAATAACATAAATTCACTTTCACAAACGCATTAGAAGGCAGATTATTGCAGAGACATCCAAGGTAACACGCGTAGTTATATACACGTATTGTCTTAGAGACGCGCACTACAATAAATGGGGAATATACAAAAACAATCATGCCTGAAAACAACATGATCGCCAACGCAACAACAGAATCACCACCCTAATCGAAATAAATGAATGATCTATTAGTATCTACTCGCTTAAGGGTACCAAACTGGAATATATAACGATCTCCACGGGTGGTATCTATCGCTATCGTCTGTGATGAAAGATCTTATTGCAGTGACCTGGATATCACGGGTATCACGACGACATCAGTATATTGATACATATTTCATGAAAGCTATCTTGATGGATTTATTCATCATATTTGTTTTCCGGACAAGACCATGGAAATGTGATAATTTGTGCGGGAATATATACGTGCATTGTGTACTTGATATCCCCAACACTAATATGGATAGCATGTGTACACTTCTAGCATGTTTGCAGCGAACAATACATCAAGATTGTGCTTAGAAAATTGTGTTTAAAAATATACATCCGACTTTCATATAGTACACCATCTATAGAGGAAATAATTATAGGTTTGAGTACCTCCTTTCAGTTATCCCTGGGGTAGGACGAGAGTACTCCGATGTTAGCAGTCTGTCATATTTGACTTGTGACAGTACTTATAAGACAGCATGCTGTATAGAATAAATTAGTACACCGTTTGTTACGTTTTTGATTATTGTCACGCGTTTCAATGATTACTATTTACTTGGAGGTGCCTTAGCTATTTTTGGCATGGACTCCAAGTATAGTGGCCAACGAAATCACACAATAATCAAAAACGTAACTAATAACGTCCTAATTAATTATGTGCAGAAGTTATCTACTGTAGCTAAGACGATGCATGTTTGCCTTGATGTTTGAATGGACTGTAAATTGTATATATATAGTTAACAAGAAGCTAGATTACATATGACAATCATGTACTTGCTGGTAAATGAGTACATTTGTGTTACAAAACTATGTTGATAGTAATATAAAAGAAACCAAACAATAATAGTACAAAGAATAAGGGGGAAAACAGTTGACGTTTCGATCACATATCTTTGTTAGGAGGAAATATATTACAATAACAAAACACATAATACAGAAACATTATTATATTCAGATATTTAAAATATAAGTTGTCTGTAAAATTGCCAAATGGAGGTTGGGTAGTAACGTAACCCACAAATCGTGTTCGGGTACAAAGAAGTGTGTACCTACAGAGAATTGAACACCATGAAGACAATGTAATGAGACAACATTTATACCACAGATGTAACTGAGGCAACATTTATACCACAGATGTAACTGAGGCAACATTTATACCACAGATGTAACTGAGGCAACATTTATACCACAGATGTAACTGAGGCAACATTTATACCACAGATGTAACTGAGGCAACATTTATACGACAGGTAGAACTGGGGCAGCTTCAAATTCCACAGTACACAATTAATTACTTATGTCACAATACACGATTAATCAACTATTTCACAGTACAAAATTAATCAACTATTTCACAGTACACTAATAATCAACTATTTCACAGTACACAATTAATCAACTATTTCACAGTACAGAATTAATCACATATCCCAAAATTATACACTTAATCAACTATTCTACAGTACACAATTAATCAACTATTCCACAGTACAAAATTAATCAACTATTTCACAGTACACAATTAATCAACTATTCCACAGTACACAATTAATTAATTATTTCACAGTACACAATTAATCAACTATTTCACAGTACACAATTAGTCAACTATTTCACAATGCACAAGTATTCAAACATTTCACAGTACCCAATGAATCAACTATTTCATAGTACACAATTAATCAACTTTTTCACAGTACGCAATTAATGAAATATTTCATATAATTAATTCAATATTTCATTTAACACAATTAATTAACAATTGCACATTACACAAACTATATTTGAGAAATGCCACATAGGCTGTTTAAATTGTGTAAATATATAATCATCGCCAGACAGACTTCATATATTAAATAGTATAACTTGGTTTTTGTCTGACATCGACATGCAACTTATCAATATCTTCACTATACTTTGAGCACAACCCACTTCATGGAATACCAGAGTCAGTAATCATGTTCACATTATCTTCCAAGCTAGCGTGACATTTTTTAAAATAATTTCTTCAACAGTTCTGGCTAGTCTATATTACTGATAATATTTTATAGTATTAATTAATGCGGATGATTTTCTTTTTCTCGACTGATATCATTTTCTGTCAAATATATTCGAGTCATTATATACAAATACATCACACAGCCATGCCAGAATAGTATATATGCTATGACATGACATTCCGTTCTCGTTAAAGAAATGTTTTCTAATTGCAGTATAGTCTCAATATTATATTATTACATTTGACTAGTATTACATTTATATAGTAAGTCATCATATCTGTGTCATCTTCCATACTATACTATTTATCAACACAATAACATATTCAATATGACAGTATTTCCTTGTATTTTTGTTGATGTATCACCCACGTTTAACATTGTCTAGTTTTGTTAGTGCATCACCCAAGTTTATCTTTGTCTAGTTTTGACAGTTTTTTTTTAATATTTCAACTTTATCACATTAAAACATTAGTTGTAGCTTTTACTACATTGCCTGTACGTTCTACTACATTAGACATATTGGTTGTACCTTCTACTATATTAGACATATTGGTTGTACCTTCTACTACATTATATGCATTGGTTACACCTTTTACTACATTAGATAAATTGGTTACACCTTTTACTACATTAGATACATTGGTTACACTTTTTACTACATTAGGTACATTGGCTACACTTTTTACTACATTAGATACATTGGTTACACCTTTTACTACATTAGATACATTGGTTACACCTTTTACTACATTAGATACATTGTTTACACTTTTTACTACATAGATACATTGGTTACACCTTTTACTACATTAGATACATTGGTTACACCTTTTACTACATTAGATACATTCGTTACACATTTTACTACATTAGATACATTGGTTACACTTTTTACTACATTAGATACGTTGGTTGTAGCTTTAACTACATTAGATACATTGGTTACACCTTTACCTACATTATACACATTGGTTATACCTTTTTCTACATTAGATACATTGGTTACACCTTGTACTACATTAGATACATTTTATGTACCTTTTACTACATTATATATAATTTGTATAATTTCTAATTAAGAAGTATCCAAAATATCTCAGATTTCAAGTTCTAATGTTATTTGAACTCTTCTGGATCCCTATTGTGGTTTAATCCATTATAATTATTTTATTTAATTTATTGACAGATGCATGTATAAGTTGCCAGAAATCAAACACAGTGACTTACCAACCTTAACTATTACTTCTTCATCCAAAGATCAAGATGGCAATTACAAAAACAAATAATATCTACAATTTTTATACCAATACTGTGCTACCAATGTCAAACATGGTCTTTAACAGCTTCGCAGTAAAGAAAAATCGTCACATGTGAAATGAAGTGTCTAAGAAAAGCTGCAATGGCTACCAAACTAGATAAAATAAGAAATGAAGAAATTAGGAAAATAGTCGGTATAATATCATGTATTGAACATATTGACCTGTCAAAGACGGATGTGTCGGTCCATTGGCGCAAATAAAACGGCGATACAATGCATTTCCATTCTCTGGGCTACATCCTGCTGAAAATGTAGTAGGATTATGGACCTGCTACATGGAAGATCCAGCGGGAGTTTGAGAATGAACGCTGAGGAAGAAGAAGAAGAACAACATATTCAGAGACAGTAAGTAAAATGGTTCGGTCACCTTATGAGAATGAAGCCAAACCAAATACCAATAGAAGCATATAATACAAGAATATCGGGCGCAAAGCCAAAGGTAGAACAAGAAAACGGTGGATAGAAGACATCAAGATAGCATTGAACAAACATGAATTAAATGCAACCTCGGCGACACATCTGGCCTTGGAACTAACAGCTTACGCACAAACCCCTACGCTAAGCGGCAAGTGAGAATGTGATCAACAATCATTCACCTGGGGAAAGACAATAGACAAAAGTATATATATATATTCTTTAATTACTACATGTACTATTCACAGTCTTATTACTGTATAGTCACTGCAGTGAAATTGAAATTATACAGGCAACGCTTGAAATAGAGAAATGAAATTTTGATAATTCCAGGAAATGCACATAAAAAAACAGACAAAATGACGTTTCGACTTAAGGAATTCTGTCAAAACTACATTCACAACAGAAATCCGGAAGCAAGAATGGCACCGTGAGTTTCAAATGGCAGAGCTAAATCTGACGATAACCTGGAAGTGTTAAAACCAGTAGGTCAGATATTCACAAACATATAGTATACAAATAGAAAACACATAAATGTATATATGCAAATATATATATATATATATATATATATATATACACACACACACACATTCATAGCGGTTTTCAAGCGTGTGACGGGTCTTGAAATCTCAGTAGGTGACCTCTATATTACATATTGTTTATTTTTTACAACATACCGTTTCGACTAATATATCTTCACCAGTTTTGTTCACACAATTGTAACGGTTATTTCGCCTGAAAGCCAGATGTTTTTATTTGATGTATCCTTGATGTTTTCTAGAAGATGCATATTGTGTATGATATTCTGCATGAATTTAAATTTGTAAATATATATTTTTTTTCCCAAAAAAGGATGTAAATAATTTGTGTGTGCATTTTTACAATATACATTTTTCTGGTTTAATTTCACGTAAGTTAAATTTCTTGAATAAGATATATAATAGTGACATTACTTTAGTTGATGCCTGCATTAATTTTGTTTTAATGTATACACTTATTTGTCTCATAAAATTACTTTTAAAGGAAAATGCACCACGCCCATAGAGACATTGCTATACAACGTTCCTCAATTTTGTGTACATATTCTGCTATATGTACTTCATACTCTTGAAATATTTATGTTTATGCTAGAACATATATGAATGATAACATTAATGGTGGAGATACAACATATATGAATGATAACATTAATGGTGGAGATACAACATATATGAATGATAACATTAATGGTGGAGATGCAACATATATGAATGATAACATTAATGGTGGAGATGCAACATATATGAATGATAACATTAATGGTGGAGATACAACATTTATGAATGATAACATTAATGGTGGAGATACAACATTTATGAATGATAACATTAATGGTGGAGATGCAACATATATGAATGATACCATTAATGGTGGAGATGCAACATTTATGAATGATAACATTAATGGTGGAGATAAAACATTTATGAATGATAATGTTCATAATGTTCAAGAGGGCTATGACAATCTAGTTGATTGTGAGATTGCTTACTATCACTGGATTGCAGACTGTCAGGTAGGAAACCAGGTCGGGTCAAAAGATCACGATGCCTCCTCCAGTTGACCTAGCTGTAAATGGGAATCTGATGCACGAGTAACCATACGAAAAAGTTGCTGCAATTTAGAATATAAAGACCGCGACAGTCGTTGGTTTTGGAGACATGTTCACTAAAACATAAATAAGAACTAGTCTCTTGCCTGAAATCTATTTGTTAGTCTTAGCTATTTTTTGCATGCGACTCTTAAATATGTAAATAGCGATCAATTAAAAGTCTAACAATAATAAAAAACGTAACAAACGGGGTCCAAATTAATTCAGCTAGTAGGCCTGTATAGTCGAGAGCTACGATAACGACTTACCTTTAAGTCCATGGAGATTGCTGCTATGGTACCTACCTTTACCTCTCATATTGTTTAGTGAGTTTTTCAAGTTCTTAGCATACATGTGTGGATAATTGTTATTACTGCCTTGTTATTCCCATCAATGTTCAAACATATTTACGTGGTATGTGTGCTCAACATGTGTGAGGAGAGCTGTAAGATGTGGTGTAGGGGTAGAGTCACATATGTTATAACGTATCGCTCATGTTGATAAGTCCTGAACGTAGAACAAATAAAAATATACTGTAACATTATCCTGAAGTTTCCTGATGATGTTGCTTCTTGTATATAATAATAGAATTTCATTTTATTGTACAATTGTTTATTTTATAATTGTTAATACATTCTGTTTTCGCTATATGTGTTTCTCTACAATCTTACATAACTATTAGTTGTTGCATAACATGGATGTCAAAGGTAATTAGTTATTCCTCTAGGGCCAAAAACGACACATAGGGCGGATGTCATGATTTCCATGTCTCTCGTTTCATTGAAATTTGCTTTAGATCTTCATTGCTTCTGATACCGATGGTGAAACGTTCTCTTGTAATAGTTCTACGTAAAGTTTCTTTTGGTCTTCCTCGTTTTCTCTTGCCCCTTGGTGATCGCATCAAAGCTTGATAGAAGCGTCTTTCAGTATCAATTCGTAGCGCGTGTCTAATGTAATTCCAGCGACTCTTTCTAATATTGGCGGATACATATTCTTGTTTTTATTCGTGTCTGACAAATGTGTTTGATTTAAAGTCTGAACAACGTATGTTCAGTAGCCTTCTAAGGCATTTAGTTTCAAAGGTGTTTAGTCTTTGTTCTAAGTTTGATGTTGCTGTCCAACTTTCGTATCCATATGTTAATGTTGGAATTATGCAGGAGTTGAAGATTTTTAGTTTTGTGTTCTTTCTTAGTGTTTTTGAATGCCAGATATTTGATAGTTTATTGATTGAGTTAGTAACCAGTGCAATACGGTGTTATATTTATGTGGATTAATCTCCTGCAGTTGGGAGCTTACTGCCAAGGTTTGTGAAATTGTTGACTTTTTCACGAGTGTTGTCGTTTATTGAAATTACTGAAACTAAATGAATGGTGGCTTCTAAATACCATCGAGAGATGGAAGCTATATTATTTTGGACATCACGTCATCAAAAGGCTGATTGTAGAGGACAGAGTGACAAGTAGTTGAAGAAGAGAAAGACCAAGAAGGCGATGTACCAGCAACATCGAAGAATGTATGAGCATAGCCCTAACCAATGCATGCCAGCATGCCCGGGACAGAGATGCGTTCAGAGTATTCACGATGAAGACACTATTCTGGAACGAATATGTTACTTGATAACGTGATATATATCAATAAAATTAATATCAACTTTTCTCAAACATAACTGTACTACTTCCCAATCATCAACATCTCCAAGAATTTTCTTATCCCTCTCACTGTAACTTCCACTAAGTGTATGGGCACACCCCACCTTACATGAACATGCGCAAATTGTGTCGTACTGTGGACTTTCGAAATGGACATTGTGTCGTAATTGTGAGAAATAATTAAGGCATTTTGTTGTTCGCGCCTCGTGAACGACGATGTCCGTCAGCTTACCTAGGATGATGTTGATATCTGCAGTGTTCCCTTCTGAGACAACTGCGTCCCATGCATGCCTTGCTGGAATTCTCTATCGCACTCTGAGAAGGAGTCGTTAGGATATTGAGCAGCTCTTGCCTTTCTACTAGCGCGTTCTTGTTGGCTGCATCATGTCTGAGGTCCTTTATACTTGCTGCCCCACTCGTGAATCATCAACGCACGTCGGTTATGCCTTGAGCAAGACTCCCATATATTTTTCTCTATGTTGAAGTACGACATAAGAGTGTGTTTACAACGTTTCTTCTGTCCTCTGACACTGCGGAACCAGTCTACAGTTCTCCATATAACACCCTTTTAGATAGACGATGATCGTTCATGCGCGCCTTATGTTCGTCCCATCATGTCTCCGACTTCATCAACATTTAGTATATGTGAACATTTATATGTGAACATTTATATGTGAACATGTATATGTGAACATGTTTATATGTGATCGGAGCTTCATTGTTAAATTGTATCTACCAATGGATGTTGAGTCAATTTTTTAAAAACTGTCAATATTTAAATGTTCTCGTTGTGGAGTGACAGGTAGGTATCATGTCGCGTGTGTGATAAAGGCTGCATGCCCTTGATGTTGACTTGTAATCTTTTGAGTGTGGCGGTAGTCAGACTCCTCTACACTCTTCTGTTCCATACATTTTGATAAGATGTATTCCAAATGTGAAACTAGTTTTCACGAAATCCACGGCGAACTATAGAGAAGGCGAGTCAACTAATTTGTAAACATCAGCACATCGGAGGCCTTTCTTGATCTATCGACACCACGTTAAATAACGTTATTGCGCGTCACTAGGAGAGGTTACTTCGTACTTTTCTTTGATTGCCGACTCGCGCGTAGACTCTCAGAGTGACGCGCAATGTGGTAGTGTTGAGACGTCTTTCTTTAAGTATCACAATTAGGCCAAAAAGGCCTTCGATGATCGGATGTTACGTTTAGTAATATCGCCGTTCCTTTAAGCCTCACGTTGAAAGGACGTTATTAAGCCGTTCCTTTAAGCCTCACGTTGAAAGGACGTTATTAAGCCGTTCCTTTAAGCCTCACGTTGAAAGGACGTTAAAATTAATTACAGGAGAAGAATACAGAAAAATTGCATATACGATTAAATAAACAACTGCAAATTACAAATCTAATTAGATTGTAAAAATACTCATCTACTTTAAACACCTCACCTACTTCATTACCTGTAAAAACAGGTACAGATCCAGGTAAAAGAACGAAAGTTTGGAAAAATGAAAACTAACATCCGTTTCAACATCTCGTAGGTGGATGTTCATTTTATCTTAGACATATTGAATGGATAAATAAAGGAATATACATGTGCAAAGCTGTACTACTAGATATTTTGAATGGATAAATACATGAATAGAGATATGTAAGCCTTACTACTAGATATATTGAATGGATAAATACATGAATAGAGATATGTAAGCTGTACTACTAGATATATTGAATGGATAAATACATGAATAGAGATATGTAAGCTGTACTACTAGATATATTGAATGGATAAATACATGAATAGACATATGGAAACTTTACTACTAAATATATTAATTACCAGTTGATTCATCATTATTGGGCACTGTCGCAGAGAGGTGTATTTCTAATAAACAATTCGATAGTTACTACACCTGTTTTGTTGAATTGGTGAGATGAGGGTAGACAAGCACAGAAGAACCCTTTACGTGAGTTAAAAGGCGATTCTGTGCCGTTAGAACTGACGTGGTTCAATTCGCTTTAGTTTCAAGAATGTTTCATTTATCCTCTTGCTTCTGACTAGAATTTATTTGAATTTGACTTGACATAATTTGTTATGTTGAAATATCCGTGCTACTATTATATCCATTCATCTGTTCAGTGTTGGAACTATTGTAGTCATACTTTTATATTTCACTTTAAGATAATGCCAAAATGAACACCATTTGAACAGTGTGTACATATATACCATTTTGTGGATTATCAGTATCTTGGAAGCAATCGCAAATAATGACAGATGTGAAACAGAAGTTAAAAGAACAATATGAATGACTAACAGTAATTTCAATGACATGAGAAAAAATATATACATCTAAACAAATTACAAACAAGTTAAAAAAATGAGAATTTTAAAGTGGATTCTATTAAAATCTATTCTATATCAATGTATGGCACAGAACCATGGACAATAAACAAACAATTAGAAGACAGAATTGATGCATTTGAGATGTGTATGTATAAAAGGCTATCAAATGGATATATCTGCGTGATGTGTAAAGAGTGATTATATATAATAATGTTGAAGTTTATGTGATGAACAAATTTACTTCGGTGACAAAAACACATTGAAATCGCTAACTATTCACCATGTAGCTACAACAGCAGGTTTGACGTGTCGTGTGAACACATCACCAGTGGACTGCCTGGGGCGTGTTCTGGCTCCACACTCGACTGACAGCCTGTTAGGCAGTCATAAAGTAGGTGATAATGTGCTGAGACTATCTCAAAAAGCATAACGGTCTTGTCAACCTAAACACGTAAAGTCTGATATTCGGCGAATTTACGCGTACGAGGTACGATGGTTTATCGGCCCACCGGGTAATGTAGGCGAACGCCAGCAACGCGGTGTGGACCGCATCGGGCATGGTGAGACACGTAGAAAAACATGGTCATCCACTGCATCGTACTTCACTTCCAGTCGTCTCGATTCGTCTTGCCACTGGTTTCAAATGAGGTCCGACAAAAGAGTGAGGACGACGCTTTGCACAACTCTTCCTCACTTTAATCAAAATCCCCAGTGCAAGTCATTTTCACATTCACGAAAATTCACCCGAAGGGAAAAGCTTTTCCCACTGCCTCTATGAGCATGGAATGTACGCACACTCCTCGACAATGACTCTAACACAAATAGACCGATTGGGAGAACAGCCCTGATTGGGAGAGAGTTAGCAAGGTACCATATTGACAATACTCAATCATTTTCATACAAATTGTCTCAGAACAGTTATGAACATCAGATGGCAAGACAAGATTCCAGATACCTTTGTCCTTGATAGAGCTGGTATCCCAAGCATTGACACGATCCTGATGCAGACACAGATTCGTTGGGCAGGTCATTTGGTACGTAAGCCATACCATCGTCTGCGAACGATACTTCTCTATGGTGAGCTAGAGAAGGGTATACGATCTCAAGGTGGCCAAAGGAAGCGCTACAAGGACTCGTTAAAGAACTCACTGAAAGCCTTTGAAATAGACCACGATACGTGGGAAGAACTTGCACAAAATAGATCTACATGGCGTTCTAAAATAAAAAAGAGCGCATCATCTTGTGAAAAGAAAAGAAATGCAGCAGCTCAACAGCGGAGAGCAGATAGAAAGTCACGGATAGACCAAGATACGTCTACAGTCGTCATTCCATGTCCAAACTGTCCAAGGACATTTACAGCTCGAATAGGACTCATTAGCCATCTACGAACTCATAATCAAGGCCATAACTAAAATTGAATTTTCAAAAGTGGATGTAACAAATGGTCATATCACTTGTGATGGACGAACATCCCTTGTGATGGACGAACAACAAACAAACAATATAGACGAATAGGGAGAACATCCTGGAAAGAGAAGAAAACAAACAACTATGTTCTAACATCACTTAATATGAGGAAACAATTATTACAGGAAATAAAGATCAAGCAATTAAAATATTTTGGACACATTGAAAGACCTTATGGAAGAAGAAGATTAGAAATATAATATTAACTAATTGTGTCACATGGCGTCATATGGCGTTTTTCAACAATCATTGCCGGGATTTTCCGTACAGTATTTGTCCAGTAATTCTCCAGAATAATCATATTGTTCTGATTACACATAAGCACTGTTCATCTTAGTAGAAGCGGCCACTCATCTGTCGCTTTGATTATCTTGATTCTTGATTAGAAACTGGCCTAACGGCACGTGGGACATTCTCATAAGTGCTCGCCCTCTGTTCCAGCTGCTATTTGACTCGATGGTGTTTCGGGCCTAATGTTGCCGGAACAGACGTCGGCATCAGGACACAACTCTGCGACAGGTTTCTTTGTTCTTCCGCTCACCCACTCCGTGTCCGTAACTAGTTCAAGCACAACATCAGCCTGTCGAAACAACATGGTAACTGTTATCGAAGGTTACGACTACGGGATTGTATAGATGATGTGCCATGAAGCTTCTATAAGAAGATACCCTCAATATAAAGGCATGCCATCTACTAATGTTTTATGTTGCATGGTTGGTTTGTCTAGTGAGCCATTGGTGAGACCCATAGACGCAACCGCATGCGCGAAATATTCAATCATTTGTGTCGACAGTCAATAAAACTCTGAGATACGGCCATATCGGTAATTAAAGTTACCCTGCTTACCACCAGCCCCCCTGACTATAAAGGAGGATTTGATTTCAAATTATACCAGTAAAAATTGATTCAAGACGAAAAATATTTAAATAGAGATTGCAATGTTAATTATTGCACTGGCTGCTAACTCATTCAATAAACTATCAAATTTCTGGCATTCAAAAACACTAAGAAATAACACAAAACTCAAAATCTTCAACTACTGCATAATTCCAACATTAACATATGGATGCGAAACTTGGAAAGAAACATCAAAATTAGAACAAAGACTAAACACCTTTGAAAATAAATATCTTAGAAGGCTACTGAACATATGTTGGTCAGACTTCACATCAAACACAGTTGTCAGACAAGAATCAAAACAAGAATATGTATCCACCTATATTAGAAAGCGTCGCTGTAATTAAATCGGACACGCACTACGAACGGATACTGAAAGTCTCCCCTGTCAAGCTGTGATGTGGTCACCAAAAGGCAAGAGAAAACGAGGAAGACCAAAAGAAACTTTACGAAGAACTATTAAAAAGGGAACGTTTTACCACAGCTATCAGAAACAATGAAGATCTAAAGCAAATTGCAATGAAACGAGAGACATGGAAATATATGGCATTCGTCTTTGGCCCTTGAGGAATAATTAACTAAATGTTTATTGAAAACCGACCCTTACTATGATGGCATAATTTGATTTTCTAGATTTGTATAGTTATGAATTGATTTGACGAATGAATAAAAAAGCCCTGCCAAACACATGGTATAAGAGTGGGAGAGGATCTCCCGTGCATTATGCGATTAACCTAGCCACAAACATACTGTTAAAATAGGATGCTGAATAGCATATCTGAACTAGCTACATTGTAAACCGCAATAAAAGAGAATCCAATCTTTCAACTAGATCTCACTAACCAGTAGGATATTGTAAACTTGGATAGAACAAAAAATATGCATGGTTATACTTGAAAATATGCAACCAATTGGTAACTTAGGTAGAAGAAATATGCATGAGTATACTTGGAAACCATGCAATAAATTGTAAACTTAGGTAGAAGAAATATTCATGGTTTTACTTGGAAACCATGCAATAAATTGTAAACTTAGGTAGAAGAAATATGCATGACTATACTTGGAAACCAAGCAAAAAATTGTAAACTTAGGTAGAAGAAATATGCATGACTATACTTGGAAACCATGCAATAAATTGTAAACTTAGGTTTAAGAAATATGCATGACTATACTTGGAAACCATGCAATAAATTGTAAACTTATGTAGAAGAAATATTCATGGTTTTACTTGGAAACCATGCAATAAATTGTAAACTTATGTAGAAGAAATATTCATGGTTTTACTTGGAAACCAAGCAATAAATTGTAAACTTAGGTTTAAGAAATATGCATGACTATACTTGGAAACCATGCAATAAATTGTAAACTTAGGTAGAAGAAATATTCATGGTTTTACTTGGAAACCATGAAACCAATTGTAAACAGTATGCAACATCTACCGTATGGTAATGTTATAAACACAACAAACAATAGCGTATTTAACGACTACTCCGTTTTTGTCAAGGTTTACAGCACATTGTGCCATTGCTCATCAGAGTTTTCAACAAAGAACAAGCAACACATATTTGCACTAATTGCTTTCCCATCTGTTTTGTCTTTTAACGTCTATGCATGTATGTGTGAACATGTGTGTGCGTAAGTGAAGATGCATGTGTGTGTGTGAGTGAAGATTAATGTGTGAGTGAGTGGGTGAAGATGTATGATTGCGTGGCTATGTAAGTGAACATGCATGTGCGCGCTATTGTATGAGGCTGAACAAGTATGTGTACATGAGTGTATGACTGAAAATAAAGTGTACGGAGTGTGTGAGTTTCTGATTGAACATGTATGTGTGCGTGGTTGCGTGAGTGCTTAATTGTGCGACTGAACATGCACGTGTGGGTGAGTGTGTCATTGAATATATATGTGTGTGCATGAGTGTGTTAGTGAACATATGTGAGTGCGTGAGTGTTAGAGTGAACATGTAAATGTGAGTGAGAGTGTGACTAAAGACGCATGTGTGAATGAGTGTTTAAGTGTGTAAGAGAGCATGCATGTGTGCGTGAGTGCGTGTGTAAGAGAGTGAACATACATGCATACTTGAGTGTGTGAGTGCGTAAGTGTATGACATGACTAAACACGTATGTGTACGTGAGTGTGCTAGTGAACATGTATTTGTGCGTGAGTGTTTAAGTGTGTGAAGAACATGTGTTGTGTGCGTGAATTTGTGACTGGACATGTATGCACTCGTGAGTGTAGTAGTGAACATGTATGTGCGCGCAAGTGTGTTACTGAACATGCTTGTGTTCATCAGGGTGTGATTGAACTGTATGTGTGAGTGAATGAGTGACTGAACAAGTATGTGTGCGTGAGTATTTGTGTGTTTATACAACATATATGTGTGCGGAGTGTGTGAGTGAGTTACTGAACATATATGTTTGCGGAGTGGGTGAGTGAGTTACTGAACATATATGTTTGCGGAGTGGGTGAGTCTGTTACTGAACATTTATGTGTGCATTTACATCGCTGCATTTCGAACAACAATGTACATACGACTAATCTTCTATTCCAAATGTCTCTCTAACTACTTTTGTGAAAATTGTCGATGTTGTAGTCTAAACTGCTAGAACCGGGTACACCTTGTATAATGACGTACTGTGAACTATTATAACCGGGTACACCGTGTATAATGAAGTACTGTGAACTGCTAGAACCGGGTACACCTTGTATACTGACGTACTGTGAACTATTAGAACCGGGTACACCTTGTATAATGACGTACTGTGAACTGCTAGAATCGGGTACACATTGTATAATGATGTACTGTGAACTGCTAGAACCGGGTACACATTGTATAATGATGTACTGTGAACTATTAGAACCGGGTACACCGTGTATAATGACGTACTGTGAACTGCTAGAATCGGGTACACATTGTATAATGACGTACTGTGAACTGCTAGAACCGGGTACACATTGTATAATGATGTACTGTGAACTATTAGAACCAGGTACATATTGTATAATGACGTGCTGTGAACTGCTAGAACCGGGTACACATTGTATAATGACGTACTGTGAACTATTAGAACCAGGTACATATTGTATAATGACGTACTGTGAACTGCTAGAACCAGGTACACTTTGTATAATGTTGAAATCACCTGATGATTTTCCAGTCAGTTTAACTAGCACCAGTAGAACTTGGTCTGATATCGTCCTGACACCCATCACCGTATTTTCCAGTTCTGTATTTAAATCACACCTAACCACCTTTCATGTTCTTGCTTACCTGGTTATAAGATTTCATATGTATATTAGTGTATCTCTACTGCCCTCGTCCACCTCATCTCACACATAACGAATATATTCCATTTTATTTTCTCAAGTTACATTAGAAGCAACCGTGCCATGTTTAGATGGTATTAATATTTACGAGACTTAATTTGGTAAGTGTAGCACTAAGGCCTTCTGGCACTTACTAATGTTATACGTTTGTGGTTCCGGAGAAATTTACATACCTGTGTGTGATGCATGTGTGTCGACCTCCGTTCCGTATTCACAGAAGCTTGAGAAAATACACGTTGGAAGTCGTGACGAAAATCATATCTTATTTGTTTAGTGATGCTATGTAATCCAAGAGGGAAAACGTGTCGACTCAAGTTACGAGGGGAGTGGGTGCCATCTGAGCGGATCTAGTTCACATCCTGCGTGCTGCACACTGTTCACTGTTTTCTCTCCATTTCCCGATTGACATGTTTACATTTTAAATTTTAAACCGAGGATTTTGAATTCCACATTCATTTAGTAACATTCTTAAGCGTGGAAATATATTTTTGAGTGTTACCACAACATTCTTCTTTGGAGTGCAATGTGCCAGACTAGCGTATGGATATGTTGAAAAAAAGTATTCTTCTTCTTGTTTCGTTCATGAAACATGTCTATATCTGTAATTCTGTCTCTTGAATAAAACTCACTGTCTTTTGTAGTTCATACAGTGTCCCATAGAGCTTTGATTTCAGTGTTGTTTCCTCTGGCCAATATGTCTGCCTAAGCGTTTCATGCTCAAAATACTCATGAAGTATATGTTTGGCACTCTGTGCTGCCTGACCACATGTACACAGGGCCGAAAGAGTCAAATAGGAGACACGGGTTACATAATACTATCAGAAAGAGCAGATTTGTATTTGTTTATTACGCTATGAAACAGGGTTGTCTGGAGAACGTAGCTATAACAGGAAAGATAAAAGGAAAAAGAGGTCGAGGACGAACATCTGAGAAAATATTGAATAGTCTGACTTCGTGATATGAGAAAGTGTCAACAACGATTGAAATAAAATATACTGAAAGTAAAGAAGTGTGAAGATCTGTAATCGGCAAAGACAGTCGACACGGCACCCTTTGATGATGACTTGCGATCATATGAATTGTGTTTGTTTGATGCTCTGAAACTTTATAGTTATCAGAGATTCTTCTTCTTCATCGTTCATTCTCAAACTCTGACTGGATATCTCTTGTAGCAGGACCATGGTCATATTAGATTTCCAGAAGGATGTAGTCCAGAGAATAGAAACGCGTTGTGTCGCCGTTTTATTTGCTCCATTGGCCCGACACATCTGTTTTCGGCGAAATCAGAAATGCAAGATTCGCTGATCACATACTAACGATTTATGATGTCATCCAGAGAGCAGAGAATATTGTCGGTAAACTCTTCAGTTCAACCTTGTGGTTGATAAAGTACATTATGGAGCAAAGTAAAATTGTGAATGGTCTAGTACTACGAGAGTATAGAACTAAAACTATCATAGGAAACATGGAGAGTTCTCAGAAGTTTAAACGTCTGGTTAATGGCACGGAATGACGGGTACTTTTTGTCTTGATCAAGAGGAAATAAAGTTCATGGTCTCAGTGAAACATACTATCAAAATGTGGGGTTCCACATCAACTAACGAACTTGTGCAGGAGTAATTACACTGTACTCAATGTGCAATTAGAAAAAGTGTAGGGCTTTCAGAGAAATTTCACATACATTTGTATGCAACAGGATGTGATCTACCTTGCTAATAATCATCTATATATATATATATATATATATATATATATATATATATATATATATATATATATATATATATATATATATATATATATATATATATATATATATATATATATATATATATATATATATATATATTGTATATGTATACTCAACATTTCAAAAAAATGAGAAACATTCTATGCAATACATTCTAAACAATGTATATACGAGTAGGAGTGATAGAATGGTATATTGAGCCAAACATTCTTTATCAAAGAGCAGAGAAGTATGGACAGTAAACAAAAGTGCCCAAGATAAGCTGGTGGCAACTGATATTTTTAAGAATAAAGACGCAAATTCCATGGACAGCCAAGAAAACTAATGTAGAAGTTCTTATAAATGCTGGAGTAAAATGACAAATAATAGCGAATATTAGAAACAGACAATCAAGATTTTTAGAACATGTGATGAGAAAAGTAAAACTTCAACATGTAGTAACCACCGGAAAGATCAAAAGGAAATGAGACAAAGAGATACAATACTGGGTGTGTTGTCACTGCCACAAAAATAAGCAACCTAACTTATTAACAACACAAGAGACAAAGAGTTGTAGAGATGCATGATAAACTACGCCACTCGGTATGGCACTTTATTTTTAAAAAAACTATAAGTACTGCATTTTTCACTATAAGGTGTTCAGGGAGGAAATTGAATAGCCATATTGATATGCAAAATTGCCAACACCATTGAAGAAGACAACCTAAACAACGAACTTCTTTTGTGTGCATAATTTCAAGCAATACTATCAACATCAGAACAACAACAACAAAAAACATATAAATAGGTTGCACAAAATATGTAGGGGCTTTAACATGAATATAAACTCAGAAAAAAATGTTTTAATGTCAATCGAAAAAATAAAGAAACACCACTATTTTCATAGAAACAACTGACACAGGTGAAAGTATTCACTTGTCTCGGAAACATCATATCATCAAATGGAAAAACCAGCAAGGAAATCCAACATAGATGCAAAATAGCATTCCGAATTTTTAGGCAGTGTCCCCTATTCACACAAGGGGGCCGTCTCCAGAAAACTCTTCTACCCCTGACGCCGAAAGGCAACAAATGGTTTCAGCGAATAGATAGATAGATAGATAGTTCCCTATTTTCATCAACAAATTTATGAAAATCAACATCAAAGCTGGACTATATAAAACGATCATTATACCATCAATATGCTACCAATGACAAACGTGAACACTAACAGCAAAAAGCCAAAAGAAAACTTGTCACAACAGAAATGTCTTGCGTATGCAGAATTCTCGGAGTAACAATACGAGGCAGAGTCAGAAATGAAAACATCAGAAGACTAACAAACACAATGCCAATCCTGGATTACATCAGAAAACAACATATTAAGTGGTTCTCAGACGCTTCCAGACTACTAGCATACATTGCTCCTCAAAAGTGATCGCTATACAGACACGATTTATACAAAATCAAGTGCAGACCATGAGGACGATAGGTTACAGATATAATAGTCAACCACAAAAACTCCAGGGCATAAAGGGGTATAACGCGTGAAGAAGTAAAGTTAGTTATTGAATAATGAACAACACAATGTAACCAGTAACAATGTGGGTGATAAGTTACATTCTGGAACAAGGTAAAGTTGGTCTTTGAATATTGAACAACAATATGTAACCAGTAACATTGCATTTGATTAATCCTTTCAGTAAGAAAAGAGCAACGTTTCGGAAATGAGGCATGTGATTACTGAAATTTATTCAATGACACATTTTTAACACGGCAACACTTGAGATAAAGATATATTTTAGACATACAAGTAGTTGAGTGGAAGCTATATTTAACCACCGATGGACTACGGTAAATATACACTTTTATCGCTGAAGTCATCATATACCATCATTATATACCATCAAACAGCATACCACAGTAAGCTATGCTATACAGATACAGTGAAGGCAGACCTCTAGAGGCCGACAACGAAAACGATGGAACGTACAAGTAAAAGGCGACAAATTCTACAATATAATCAGCACATACGCGGGACATCTCCAAACTCTTCTACCTCTGACGGTTAAAGTTAACAAAGGGTTTAGCGGATAGATAGATAGACAGACAGACAAACATACAGATAGATAGATAGATAGATAGATAGATAGATAGATAGATAGATAGATAGATAGATAGATAGATAGATAGATAGATAGATAGATAGATAGATAGATAGATAGATAGATAGATAGATAGATAGATAGATAGATAGATTAGATAGATAGATAGATAGATAGATAGATAGATAGATAGATAGATAGATAGATAGATAGATAGATAGATAGATAGATAGATAGATAGATAGATAGATAGATAGATAGATAGATAGACTTTGCTATATTCTAGTTTGTTATGTTTTTCATGCATATAGAAAAAAAAGGTTTATTGGACAGTGTTGCAGATGTGTTTGATATAGATTTCAAAGTGAAAATTAAAGCTACATTTACACTTTGATTGAGCTGAAGGTGAGTTATAATCGACATTGCACACATTCCCACAGTTGAAAGTTCACTGGTTTTAATCTTCAATGTGTAATTGTTACGTGATCTTATTCGATACGTTTAGTGATGTTTGTCTTAATCACATGGAAATATATTGAATTACGTAAACACATACACATGATACACACGTTGCAAATCAAAACATTACGTAAATACATACACATGAAAAACACGTTATAAAATTTTAAAAAAACGATATCATCATGAGCTAGATATTATAGAAGATTGGAGGAACAGAAAACATTATGCTTGATTAAATAGATGTGGTTGAAATATATGTGATTCAATAAATGCTGTTGATACATGTGATTCAATATAAGTTGTTGAAATATATGTGATTCAATAAATGCTGTTGATACATGTGATTCAATATAAGTTGTTGAAATATATGTGATCCATTAGATTTTGATAAAATATATGAGATTCAATAAATGTTTTTGAAACATGTCATTCGAAAGATGTTGAACTATATGTAATCCCATAGATAGCATAAAGATGTGGTCCAATAGCTGCTGTTGACATATATGTGATTCAATAAATCGTGTTGAACAAATGTGATCCAATAGATATTCTTGAAACATATGTGATTCAATAATTGTTGTTGAAACATGTTATTCACTAAGTATTGTTTAAATATATGTGAATTACTAGCTGTTCTAAATTGCATCATAAATTATATCAACAATGTATTGTCAAAATGTGGAGTCTTTCCTCGATTTAGTAAACTATCCAGACGTCAAGGATCCACTACTTATTTTAACAGACTATTCAGAAGTCATGGATTGTCCGTTTATTTTAACAAACTATCCAGGAGTCAGAGATCCTCTGCTTATTTTAACAAACTATCCAGGAGTCAGAGATCCTCTGCTTATTTTAACAAACTATCCAGGAGTCAGAGATCCTCTGCTTATTTTAACAAACTATCCAAGAGTCAGAGATCCTCTGCTTATTTTAACAAACTATCCAGGAGTCAGAGATCCTCTGCTTATTTTAACAAACTATCCAGGAGTCAGAGATCCTCTGCTTATTTTAACAAACTATCCAGGAGTCAGAGATCCTCTGCTTATTTTAACAAACTATCCAGGAGTCAGAGATCCTCTGCTTATTTTAACAAACTATCCAGGAGTCAGAGATCCTCTGCTTATTTTAACAAACTATCCAGGAGTCAGAGATCCTCTGCTTATTTTAACAAACTATCCAGGAGTCAGAGATCCTCTGCTTATTTTAACAAACTATCCAGGAGTCAGAGATTCTCTGCTTATTTTAACAAACTATCCAGGAGTCAGAGATCCTCTGCTTATTTTAACAAACTATCCAGGAGTCAGAGATCCTCTGCTTATTTTAACAAACTATCCAGGAGTCAGAGATCCTCTGCTTATTTTAACAAACTATCCAGGAGTCAGAGATCCTCTGCTTATTTTAACAAACTATCCAGGAGTCAGAGATCCTCTGCTTATTTTAACAAACTATCCAGGAGTCAGAGATCCTCTGCTTATTTTAACAAACTATCCAGGAGTCAGAGATCCTCTGCTTATTTATGTCCAAACTATTTTCCCACATTGAAAAAAACGTTTATCAAAAAGAGTCCGCAAAACGTAATTAGTTTTTATAAATATTAATTTTTCTAAAATTATCTCAACTGGAAAAACTTGAATAGTTTCCTATAAACAGTATTTTTGGCATCAATAATTTTGAACACCCCCCCCCCTTTTTCTCCCTTTGTTAGGAACTGTACAACATTCTCATAAAATCCTTCTAATTTATGGAAACCCCCCCCCCGATCCCGATATATGGTGCTAGTTAAACTCGTGTACAGGCCCCCCTATAAAAGACTTGGAGAGATAGTGTATATGAAAGTAAAGTTATATCAGTGTTTCTTAAAATCTTCCTGCTACCATCCCCCTTTTCGTATATAGTTTATACACCACATCCACACTGCACGGACCGTCGATACGTCGTCTGAAGATGGGGGGGGGGAGTGGATTGTTAACCTATAAAGGACATTTATTCTCGTCCACAAAAAAGGAGAAGGGATTCGGGGAGTTAACCACCACCACACCTCCCTCCGAGATCAGAAAATGAAATTTAATTCTAGGAAACAAGTTAAAAATGGGGTTAAAATCCGATTGGTTTCCCTAATAAGAGGTTTAACTAAAAGGCTCATCAAAACGTACAGCCTACATTTTTTTTAAGGTAAACCATCTCCCTCAAGCAAAAATGTTATTTACGGATTGGCTTGTCCGTGTTTATGGAATTTTTGGTTAAAATAATTTTCACAAATGGTAACGTATTCTTAATGACACGATGTTCTCATAGAAAAACAATGTTCACACATCACACATAACTGAAATCAATTTTTGAATTCGGAAAATCATGAAATCGCTATTTAAATAATTTAACATTCTACTTTCGTCACATTATTTTTTAAAAATAAAAAAAAAATTGGGTGCTGGGGTTTGTCATAGTTGAAGTTATAAATTATAATAAATAAGAATGATTTACGAACATGCCCAGCCAGACGATCAGAATCGCTACTAAACATACAGAGAAAATAGAACACTTTTTCCTGCTGGGGGCAACAATACGTTTACAAAGTGAAGTTCCACGTAAGACGAGGAGGAGGTCGAACGAGACAGTGTATATATTCAGAGAATGGTAGAAATGGGAAGGACTAGAGCTGATGGGAGATTGTGCTCCCTCTCCGGAAAGATCAGAAGAACGTGTAATCAGCAACTGATTGGGACGCTGAGCTTATAAGGTTTTAGATGTCTGACGAAACGGCAAGCACAGCATATATGGGAATGTCCCCCAGTGCTGTGATGCTTGTCCCTAATCAAGAATCAAGTGAAATTCCAGGTTTCAATAAAAAACTGCGCCTCTAAATCAACGTTTTCTGCTATTCAAATTTCTTAAATTATAGGCATATACATATTCGTACCGTTTATAAAGTTTCCCGTTGTCAACAAAAGCTGGCAACTGGTTTCAATAATCCATAGAAGATGACACCTTATGTGGTACCTACCTGACAGACAGTATGACTCGTAAAAAAAGAAAACTTTTAATTTACGTAACAATTTACAAATCATTACATCACGCAGAAAATGTATGATTACCAACGTCAGAACCAGCTTGTTTACAACGTGGATATGACACTAACTGGAAGAACATATTTGAATAAGCCAAAAAATATCCATGCTTGAAGACAGGTGGTGATAATTGGATCACAATTATTTTATTCCCAACATTGTAATTCTGTTTAATAACCTCATTTGTCAATATATGTCATTAGAAAATCCTAGTCTAGCGGTCATTACATATTACTGAGACAATATGGCTGGTTTACTACTGATAGATTTAGTGCTACAGTTAATGAACATTTTTGTCACTCATAATCTTATTCAGCAAGTATGTACCATAACACACATACACATACACGAACTTTCACAGAACATGCATGATACGAATTAGAGTACAGTATTAAAGTACAGTATTAGAATACAGTATTAGAATACAGTATTAGAATACAGTATTAGAATACAGTATTACAGTACAATATTAGAGTACAGTATTAGAATACATTATTAGAATACAATTTTAGAATACAGTATTACAGTACACTATTAGAGTACAGTATTAGAGTACATTATTAGAGTACAGTATGAATTAGTTTTGTTTTAACAGGTTGTTATAATAGATGTTTATAATAATAAAGTATACGCCTATAGTGATATAATATTTATATGTTTACTACTACTACTACTATAACCTAAAATAGTTATGTGTTTACTACTACTACTATAACTTATAATTATGTGCTTACTACTACTACTATAACTTATAATAGTTATGCGTTTCCTATTACTACTATAACCTATTACTAATCATCTGTTGATGTCTTAAACAGCAGCACTACCACTACTACAACCACCGCTACTACAACCACCGCTACTACAACCACACGTGTTTCTGTTATCTTTTAATAATACTACATATTACGGTTACTTATAACAACTTTGTCCAGCTCCGGAACGACAAGGTACAACGCATGTATGTAATGCCCAGAGTACTGGGTTCACATTGTGCATCAGGACCATTCAGGAATCAATGATAAACTAATAAACGTAAAGTCTGATAGGAATATCACTAGTCAACGTAATGTTGTGTGGATGGCTATATCAGGAATAGCACATGCTACCGCTGTACGTTCTATAACTACTGTGGATAATTTACTACTGGATAATGGTGTTACCTGCTATTGTAACCGACATATCAACTAATGATATTTATTTTAATGTATATATTACAGCACAAGCCAAATCAACATTCCAAAAACGAGAACCAGTTTGTGCAATGGAACACTCTCAATGAAGACCCGAATTCGAGTGCGGATATATTATATCGAACCAAATCTTTTTTTATGGATGTGAAGCATGAACGGTAAACAAATCAAAAAATAAATACTGCTTGGAGGTTACAGAGATGTAGTTTTCTAAGAAGAATAATGACAATACAATGGACAGCAAGGAAAATTAATGCAGATGTTCTTATGGATGCTGGAGTAAAAATATCAATCATGTCAAACACTAGGGGCAGATAGTCAAGGTTCCTAGTAGTGCATGTGCTAGAAAGAACACAGCTTTAACACTTAATAGCCACCGGAAAGATCAAGGGGAAAAGAGATAAGGGACGACAAATAGAAAATTTACAAGATGGACTAGTATTGTGGCACGAAAATTCTTGAGACTAACGGGAATTGAACCAGTCCGTTCAACGGCACTAAATCGCCTAGCAACTATTGAACACACGTTCTTCCGTACTTGAATAACCGCATCTCCAAAAAAAAGGATGCTATTTCATCAAGCTTTTCAAACCGTGCACACAAAGTCACCAGAACAGACCGATCAAGACAAGGACCATTACAACAACTACAAACATCCCGTACAGGTATTGAAATATCCTCAGTAACAACAAACATATAACATAATATCCGTATTAGTTATACTTGGGCCCTTGTATTAGTCAAGTACGGAAGAACGCGTGTTCAATAGTTGCAAGGCGATTTGGTGCCGTTGAACGGACTGGTTGAATTCCCGTTAGTCTCAAGATTTTTTTTAATTTGTCCTCTGGCTTCCTACTTATATTTACTTGTGGCATGGTAGAAGTTCACCAACCGAATTTTTTGACAACACTAGAGACAGTGAGTCGTGGAGAAACATGATCACCTGCGTCATTCGGCATGACACTTGAGTGATTATTTGTTATACTACAAAATCGTACTACCATTGTGTGATACCTACTATTACCAACTATTATTACTAATTACTGCAACTACTACTATTGCTTTTACTAGTACATTCTTGTGTACAGACACGATGAGTATGACAAATGGATAGCATTAAATATCATCGTCGGCCAAAGAAACTTATATTATGGAGATCTTCAGACTGGCTCCCGCAAGACCGAAGGAAAGAAGACACTTTTTAAAGACACTTTTAAGACAACACTTGACGACATTACATGTTCAATATAGGCTTTCAAATTCATTGGTTAGTTTTTAAAAAGAAAGATTCGACTAACGTACAGAATTAAGATTGGTGCAGCAGCTGCAGAGATACTCAGACCACGCTGCGCAACAAAATCACACTAGACAAATGGACAGGGCTGCTCAATATCACGCAGACTCCTCCCACAAATTCTCAGAGTATGAAAGATTATTACGGATACGCATAATAATCATCAATCACACCCAAGCACTTAATAATCTTCATCATCATCCCAGTTGACCAGGAGCGTCATCATTGTCTACGACGGACGAACAATATGCTTTATCTATGGAAACCACTACTACGGCTGTTAAAATTACTATTGTTTACTACTACTACTACTATTACTACAACAACAACTATTAGTACTACTACTACTATTACTACAACAACAACTATTACTACTACTACTACTACTATTACTACAACAACAACTATTACTACTACTACTACTACTATTACTACAACAACAACTATTACTACTACTACTACTATTACTACAACAACAACTATTACTACTACTACTACTATTACTACAACAACAACTATTACTACTACTACTACTATTACTACAACAACAACTATTACTACTACTATTACTACAACAACAACTATTACTACTACTACTACTACTATTACTACAACAACAACAACTACTACTACTACTATTACTACAACAACAAATATTACTACTACTATTACTATACTACCATTTCCTCTTCATCGTCTTTGGAAGAAGCCGTAGGAATGCAAAATTGGCATTGTTACATTTGTTTCGTGGATTCAGCTAGCCGTTTCCTGAGGTGACTCTCGACCGTTCTATGCTAATATATAATAGTTTGGGGTATGTCATGAAGAATTTCCTTCTTCTTCAGCGCTCATTCTTAAATCCCCGCTGGTTTTATCTTATAACAGGACAATGGTCCTACAAGATTTCCAGCAGTATGTAGCCTAGAGTAGTCGTTTTATTTGCACCAATGGCCCGACCCATCCGTCCTCGGTGGTATTAAGAGTTTAAAGTTTCCTGTTTTAATACATGTTGGAAAAGTGCGTGTTTCTTACACGTACTATCTCGATGTGTTAGTTTTTATCATCAAGTCTAATTAAGCTGTACCTCCTCTTGGATTTTCCAGTGTTATCACGACTGACCTGATCAACATTTACTTTCTACGATGTGCAGTGATCAGGTATACGATACCTAAAGTGGATTAGGCGACTCACGTTCCTACCAAAAGATATTTTGGAAATATCCAGTGCACCTGCTCAATTATAAGAAAAAGTGGTACCAGGGATCGTGTGTGGGGAGGCTATAGGAGATACATAAACTGAAGTGAAGTCATACTCAGTGTAATAGTATACAAGATATTTCTGGTCAAGTACTGGTTGAATAGCAGTTTTACGTTTAATAACACACAGCATCGACGTTTCTGTGCTGAGGTGTGTTTCTTGGATACAGCATATATTAACGTGTTCTTCACTGAGGACATTTTCAAGTTCCAATTTTTTGCTGTATCCATCTCTTTTACTGTTGACACCCTCAGCATTCCAGTGCATTATTTTTATTGGTCGTTTAAAGTTTGTTTGGCCAGTAGCTCTATTCCCTTGCCTCCTGGCTCCTCGAGGCAATTGAGAAAGACTTTCAGTAACTGAGGTTGGGCCCTTTCGAGGTATAGGGCCCGGCACCGTCCCTGCCTGAACGACCGCCACAGGGCAGGCACCATACCATTTTATAGATACTGACATGTTTCCATTGTGTTTTGTGCGTGGCATCCTGATTATATGTGCGCCTTTTGGCTGGATGCCTCCGTCTTCAGCACTCTGCTTACTTGGGCAGGACTATGGTCCTGCTCGAATGGGACTGCCCGACCAGTCTTAGTTTCCAGCCCCTGATGGCTGAACTAAGCCCCATCACCACTGCACGGTGCTGTCCTTGATGGGGAAATACTCAGTATGAAATATATCTGTCTTTCGCCGTGCATCCACCTTTTCATGCATTTCTTTCCTATACCGCCCCTCCAGTGTACGAACTGGACTGACTAGCTTCACTGTATGTCGACAGTGTCGCTGTATGTGGTGTTGCTGGTGGTGTCGGATATATTGTCTGTCTCTTATGCAGTCAAATCTCTTTCCATCTGCAACCTCCACATTAACAGACACGATTCCCAAATGATTTGACCAGAATCTGCTCGAGCTTCTGTATTTCTGTTTCCAGGGTGCACCGCGAGGAGATACATTTGGGATCTTGGTTATCTGCTAACCCTGGGTCCGCCGTGAGCAATGCGTTCCCTTTAAACCCCTCACAAACACTGAAACAGTATACATGGATTGTCTGCTAGCGGTGTAGGTTACCTCTAATCATGGCTTCGCCTCTAATCATTTTCAGCTCACATAGACATGGATTTTAGAACCATCAATAGATCTCAGGCCGTGCCAGTCTACAGAAATTTGTGATTTCCAATAATAATAAAAAAATCAAGTTTTGACAGATCAAGTGGTTATCACACACTTCCAGAGCACCGACAGACTGCATGCAATAGATGTCATGTCACAGAGTCATTGTGGCTTTAAAACCAGAGGCAGATCATGCAAAACATGGATCACAGAAATCAAAGAGGCCACGGGAACAGATAGCAGTCAAGAAAAATGTCTCCAGAGAACTTTTATATCCCTGACTCCGCAAGGAAAACAAGGGCCACTGCGATTAGATGAACATCATCAAGTGGCATATTCTTTCCAGAACGTAGTCTTTCCTATGGATCTCTTGAATTCTACGCGGTCTTGAGCAAGTTGCCCTGCATCTTCCAGTGACATGCGCAGGCATTCTTGAATATCTTTTGTCCAACGGCGTCGTGGTCGGCCTTTGCCCCTGTTGCCTTCTGTCATCCCTTTCATTAACACTCTCTCCATGCCGTCGTGTCTCTTAATATGACCAAAAAAGGTTGCTAGCTTTTTCTTTAATATAGTGTTCAGAAGCCATCCTTTCCTGAACGTTAATTGTTCGTAACACCTCCTGGTTTGTTTTCTGGTAGTGTATTGATGTTGACTAAGTATTAGAAGGAATTATGTCTGTACAAAAAACTAAGTACCCAGCACATTATTACATTATGGTACAGCAAGTTATGGTGATGGCCTAAACATAACCCATACACGCATACCAATAATACATTATGGTTTAGCAAGATCCATACAAGAAAACCGGGTAACGCAGCACATTATAACAGTATCGTGCGGCAAGGTATGTTGGTGGTATAAAAATAACCCAAGTACATAGAACATTATTACATTATGGTTTGAATATGTTCTACATGGCTCCGCATTGTTCTTTACGGCGTATATCTTTCAAGTGGCAATACGTGGTTGTGAGATGTGGATAAAGGCATCCGCTGTGAAAAAATAATATCAGCATTGGAAATACAATGTTATAGAAAGGTACTAAGAGTATTATGGACATAAAAACGAACAACGCAGATGTCTGCAAATACCTAATATAGAAGAAGGAAATGGCTCTTATATATGTCTATTGTCTTGTCCACTTGTGCTGTTAAGCATTGTTGGGGAAATTCTTAGTTTTTTTTTGGTCTTTGGTAATTTGAGTTGCATTGGTCACAGTAAGTTCGTGTCTATTTAATGTTTCTTTGATTCTCTACCCATCTAGTTCTTGATCTTCTCCGTGCCTTGTAGTCCGGTCTTCTTCTGATGTATGCATGAAGGGATGGTTGAGCATGGTACGATTCTCATGACGTGACCAAAGTATTTGGTTTGCTGCCTCTCGATGTAGTTTTGTCGTGATAAAGTCTTTACTTATTTCCTGATATCGCCATTTCGCCGGCGGTCTCTTCTTTTGACATCTATAGCTTTACTCAAACATCTCATTTTGCAAATTATGATCTTAATGGCTCTTAAAAATAATGGAAAATAATAATAATCAATAAAATAATAATAAATAAATAATGAAAACTGACTTATTTTGGACATATAAAGAGAAAGTAGTTTATAAAGAATAGTCATGGAGGAAACAGTTCCAGGAAATAAAAAAAAGAGTCATACCTATCCTAAGATAGATACATGCCATCGAAGAACTTCTGAACAAGACACTGGAAGAAGCTAGACAGTTTGCACAAACCGGAGAGGCGTACAGAGTGGCAGTGAGGACAATATTCAGTAAAGGAAACGTCACATAGAGAGAAAGACTTGGTTCTACTCCCCATTATGTTTCAAATTGTTTTAGTTTTTCTCTCACTTTCTTTATGATATGAAGTCCAGTCTCTCTATCCCTTCCTCGATCCAAAATATCAAACTATTTCTTCTTTCATCAGTGTGGTCTCACTAATTACTCACTGAAAGCATTTTAATTGCCGAGCTGTTGTTTTCCCAGGACAAGAAAATATAAATAACACGAAAAAATCCCATTCGCGATGTTCCACAAATGGAAGAACCGGACTATTTGCACGATCTTGTATTTGAATATTGATGCTTTATTGAGAGATACTAATGAATAATAGTTATTGAAATTATTATTACACGTAAAACATACATCAATAGGCGATTTAACAAACTAAATCCATACAATACAACAACAACAACACCCATAACCCTTTATTGTTGCAAGGGTGTCACTATGGAAACATCAAAACACAAAAATTGATGTTATAACACTCTCTGTTATACGTTCTTTGTTTGAATATACAAAATATTGATTCCGCCTAATCTATAATATTATCAATCCATACTTTCCTCTAGTTTCCTTTTCTTCTTCCAATCTCAACTATTCCCTGCAAGATATTTGTGGAAAGAGAATCGTATCTCACAACATGAAACCGCGTACTGTAGGTCCCATATACATAACAGAAACACACATAAATACATAAACATAGTGATACAGAAATATATTAGTCCAGTTTAACAACTACACTCACTTTCATGAATAGAAACTAAGCATACATTCAAGAAACGGTCTATATGCCTCACATTTACACTCAAGCTATCCCTAACATAAACACTAACATATGACCTATAGAACTCACAGTTACACTCAAGCTGTCACTAACATACACAATACCGCAAGACCCATTAACACATTAACACGCGGCCTACAGGCCTCACATTTACACTCACACTCTCACTAGCATACAGTCTAACCTACGGCCTACAGGCCTCACATTTACACTCATGTTCTCACTAACATACATACAAACCTACGGCCTACAGGCCTCACATTTACACTCATGTTCTCACTAACATACATACAAACCTACGGCCTACAGGCCTCACATTTACACTCATGTTCTCACTAACATACATACTAACACATTGTCAATAAAAATAGTTTAATAACCTCAGAGAATTGACGTTATTTTACTCGGTTGTTTATATATGAATTCTGGAGACCACACATTACTGCCTATATTTTACTTCATTTTATCACGTTAACTCAATGTTAAAATTTCGATGAATCTCAAACTGTAGATAATGTTTGTTTTTTTAATTCCTGATGCTTGAAAAACTATGGTATAGTTGTTGTGAGAAGCATTTTCCTGTCAGTGGTTGAGTAAACGAAACCTTCAGTCAAGCAAAATGAATTAAACAGGTTACTAAAACACTTACCTTGCCTATTAATAAAAATATATTTAAAAAAGTATATATATAAAAAACATACAATAAAACTAAACAGGACAATTCTCCACGTATCGGCTCAAATTGAACCTTTTTCAAGAGACAAACAACAGAAAACATCAAAATAAAAAACAAAATAGATGACTAGATTTCATCAAGCCCCGTCTCCATAACGCAGGGATGGCAACGCATCTAGCATCAAAATCTAAGTCATACAGCGCCGTTTGGGATTACTTCAAGGTTAAAGACGATGATTCAGCGAAGGTAATATGAAGGCAATATGTGACAAACAGTTATCACGTGGACGATCAGATCGCCCCCAAAGACTTCTCAACATCATCAATGCAAACTCATTTGCGATCGATGCACAGGAAAAGCTATGACGAAATGATGGAAAAGAAAGCATCACTGTGGGCCATTGTATTGGCGACCACATCTATGATGAATCTGGGATCGTGTTTGCAAGCAGCAGTACCCAGCAGTCAATTATGCAGGCATGGGACGGGTCAAAATTTGAGACATCACAATCCCAATGCTAAACGCATTCATGCTGCAGTAGCCCGAATGATAGCCATAGATACGGAGCTTTTTCAAGTAGTTGAACGACCAGGTTTCAGAGAGTTGATGCATACAATGGAAAAAAGTTATGAATCGCCTTCAAGAAAGTACATTGCTGAACATATAATTCCTGACATGTGTAAACGTCTGAAGGTAAAGATTGCAGCAATGATATCTGACACTGATTACATATCATTCACAACAGATACGTGGACAGCTGAACACACCACTTGGTCATTTATGGGCATCACTGGCAATTGGTTAACAGACTCATTCGTTCATACGGCCACACACTTGCTTGCACATTTTGAAATGATGATGGATGAGTGGTCAATTGCATGTGAGAAGTGCCATGTTGTTGTGAGAGTCAATGCATTTAACATTGCCAAATGCTTTCGTGATGGCACCTGCTCAAGTGTTGGACGTTTTGCACACACACTGCAGCTGTGTGTGCGTGATAGTCTTTGAGTCTAAAGTATGTTGCTGACATCATCGGTACTGGAAGAAAATTGGTAGGACATTTCAAACACTCTTTTTCAGCAAGCAGTCGTTTGCATGAACTTCAAAAGAAATTAAACCTACCACAACATCAGCTTATCCAGGACGTGACAACACGATGGAACTCAACGTTTTATATGCTACGACGTCTGTTAGAACAACAGAGCAGCATCAGTCTGTTAGTTAGTTTGTTCCTTTCGTGTCGCAAGCGACACATAGGGCAGTGGTTTTGGTTCTCCATATGATGCGGTCCGCTGTCTGCAGCTTTAGTTCCTGGATGGTCTTACAACTTATTAATTCCTCTTCTTTAAGAATAGTGTTTTAAGGGTAATTTAGGTCTTCCTCGTTTTCTTTTTTTTCTCATGTGACCACATAAGGGCTTGTTGGTTTATTCTGTTTACATCTAGTCGTAAAACGTGACCATGGTATTTCCATCTTCGTTTTCTTATGATGTTTGAAACATACTCTTGGTGAAACATAATCAGTCTGTACTGTGTTGAAATTGATTCGGTAACTGGTCTAACGGCACAGCAGTTAGCAGTAACGGAGAATGTGGTAGCTACTTTGGCACCATTTGAAGAACTCACACGTGAAATAAGTGCAGCTCAGGCACCAATATCAGTTGTGATCCCATAAGTGAAAACACTCATGGCTTTCCTCCAGAAAGAAGGTAGTGATGCTGGGATCAAAACTATGAAAGCAGCCCTGTTTGAAGCTGTTAGCAGCTGATTTGCGGACATTGAGTTTAACAGTATTTACACCTGTGCCACACTACTGGATCTAAGATTCAAGCTGTGCCTCTTCTCCGAACGTGGCAGAAAGGATGCACGAGTCCATCTGATGTTAGAAGATAACTCCATTATTCATTCAGCAAATAGAGTCAATGCGCATGATCCATCAGCTACTAGTAGAAGAACTAGTGTTTTAACTTCTGTGAGCACTGCCACACAGTACGAGTCCAGCCTATGGAGCTGTATTGACACATTTGTCGAGGAAAATCCCACGACAGATCGTTCTGCAAGTACCGAAGGCAACAGCATTAACACTGAGGTCACACAGTACCTGTCAGAGCCACTTCAAACTCGACAGTCAGATACAGTTTCATAGTGGCATGCCAATAAGCAAAGATTTCCAAGTATGGCTAGACTTGCGCAGACATTTCTTGCACCACAACCTACAAGTGTGCCATCGGAACAGTACTGCAGGAGACATTATCACTAACCACCGTAGTAGCCTTGTACCAAACAACTTCACAGCCATAATGAAGACTGACTGAATGAAATAGTGAAAGTACTGAATGAATGTATTTCAATAAATTCAATCTGTTCAATGTACTGTTGTTGTGAGTGGTAACTGAGCTTCCAATTTGCCAACTGAAAACAATGTGAAAACTAAAAACTGAAAACTAAAATTTAAAATTACTAAATTAGCATTATGTGCTTATGTATTATGTTTCATCTTGAACTTATGGAACATAATATTACTTATTCTAATGTAAATGGAATTATTTTACATTTAAATGATTTAATATGAGTATATGTCATCTTTGTCATGTCTATCGTAATAAACTGCAGTAATGAACAGTCGAGTGACTCCACTCACCTAAATCAAGTGATGTAGGACATTATTCAACTTTTTTTATTTTATTTGTAAATCCGGCTCCGGCTTCGGCCGGATCTTACTTCACAAATCCGGCCAAATCCGGCTCCGGCCGGATTCCAAAAATTTGAATCCGGTACAGCCCTAATATATATATATATATATATATATATATATATATATATATATATATATATATATATATATATATATATATATATATATATATATATATATATATATATATATATATATAATACAGAGAGAGACATTATATGAGATATATAGGTAGATGGCTAGATAGATTGGTAGGTAGTTCGAGAGATAGATATGTAGGTAGGTAGGTAGTTAGGTAGGTAGGTGCACACTCTATTATTGACCCACAAATGTTGTGTGAGAGACAAAGACATGCAATCACTAGAATACATACAGACACACACTGACACATAAACAAAGACATAGACAATTGTGTCCGCCCATGTCCTTGAGTGTCAACCAAGGATGAAATCTGTGGACAAGTAATTATTTCACACTTTGCAATAATCTAGTTCAATATAAGCAATTCAATTTCAATAATTGGTCATGGGAAAGCGTATGCCATAAATAATTGTATTATATATAATTTATAAATACCGTTCCCTTTTTCAATATTTGCAAATCTCTTTTCCATATAACTTGCATTGCTAATTTTTGTTATATAAACCATCATCTCAACACTTGAGACATTTTACAAATGTCTCGTCTCTCCAGTCCATCATCTATCTAGAAGTACATAGATAACGTGTCCAAGTCTGTTGATAATTGCGGGTCTTTCATATGTCTCCAGAGAGGATGAACTGTCTTCTAACTTCCCTGGCCATGTACATACAGATACAAACCTCTCTTCATGGCGCTGTGCAATGTACCAAAAACTGCTATAATGTTAGTCTAAAGTTTGCTGTAATAATGTAATACATTTGATCTTTCATTGCTTCTGATTCACGCATGACTTCTACATCACATCTGTCATATATTTATCATCAGCATTAAGTACCGTCTCCGCAATGAAGGTTGGCTGCAGCACATCTCTAAAATCCCGTTTCATGTTTTTGAGGTGCACTCTACTAGCCTGTAACCTGTCCAACTCGTGATGTTACTCTACGACTTGCATTTCTGCTTTCCTCTTGTTCGCCTCCACCGACTCTTTACCATCGAGTAAGGCCTTCAACAAGATGTCATGTCTTTTAAATGTCCAATATATTGTATTTATTTGATGTTTATTACCTTTAATAATTTTTCTTCATATGAAATGTTTCGTTGATGAACCGCTTGGTTCGTTTTCTTCTCTTTCTATGATATTCTCCTATACTTCTATATATCTAAAGCTCAAAGACATCAATTATGTCTTCTAATTGTGTGTTCATTGTTCATGTTTTTGAGCCATACATTACTATATAGAATATATGTATCATTAAAATGCTCATTTTATAGAGCTTGTTCGTAATTCGTTTAGATGTAATATTTTCCTCATGTAATTAAAAATACTAGTAGCTATCTCCTTTAAACATCTGTTTAATTCACATCTGCCATCATTTGTGATTATGCTTCCAAGATATTGCTAATGTTCTACTTGTAGTTTCTCTATGTATTGCTATGTTTAGCACCTGTTCTTCTATGATTGTGCTCATTATCATGGTTTTGTTGTTTGGATTTGTATGCCCAGTCAATATTCTTTACCTGACTGATTGACTTGATGTATATTAAATGTGTGTCATCTGTAAGATAATTAGCAGTTTATGTATAATTTGTCATCTACAAGTATATACAGGCATGTGGTTGAGTCTGTCGGTCTCACCAATGGCCCACTAGACATACCACCCATGCAACAGAAAACCTTATTGGTGGCATGTCGTTATATTGAGGTTATCTTCTTAGAGAAGATTCATGGCACGTTATCTATACAATTGTGCGTTTATTTTGTTGTTGAAATGAGTTTTATGTTTACCTGAATATATATGTATGCACCATCTGTGGTTCGGAGGGAGCTAGAATTGTACTGTGCAGCACTGGGGAGGAGGACACCGACAGCACTGTTTTTTTCTATGGCTCAGACCCATAATAGAGACACAATGACTCAGGACGTGACAATCCTTTTGACTTGAACATTTGGTTGCATGCCTAGAGCAATAAACAATAACTAGAGAACCTCGGCATAACCAGTAGCCAATTGCTGGTGGGGAATGAGCACAGTGAACACTATCTTGGCTACAGTGTCTAGGAGCAGTGCATAGGTTGAAGCCTACCTTCCTGGAGGTGTGATAGTTATCTCTGGCTCTGTCCCGGGATGGGCTGAAAATGCACAGACTTCCCAGCAATATAATGCCATTTAATGGCATTAGGTCAAAGGGCATGAGCCCATGGACCGCAAGATCAGCATCCAACCAACCAACAAGTATATACGGTTCAATATCCCAATATATGTTCCATGTTCTACAGCAGTCCACTCACTACTCTCTATATGTGTTGTATGTTCTATATTCTACAATAGGGCACTATTGTCCACATGTGTTGTATGCTCCACAGTAGGACACCAACTACACTTCATATGTGCTACATGTTACATATTCTACAGCAAAGCATAAACTACTCTAATTATGTGTTGAATGTTCTGCAGGAGGGCACCTTCTACTGTCCATATGTGCTGAATTTCCCATATTCTACAGCAGGGCACCTACTACTCGCCATGTGTTGAATGTTCTACAGCAGGGCACCAACTATTCTTTATATGTATTGAATGTTCTACAGCAGGGCACCGACTATTCTTCATATGTGTTGAATGTTCTACAGCAGGGCACCGACTACTCGTCATGTGTTGAATGTTCTACAGCAGGGCACCAACTATTCTTTATGTGTATTGAATGTTCTACAGCAGGGCACCAACTATTCTTCATATGTGTTGAATGTTCTACAGCAGGGCACCGACTACTCGCCATATGTTCTACATTCCCTATGTTCTCTACAGCAAATCACCCAACATTCTCAGTATGTACCACTCTACGTATATGTCTCCTTATCTGAGCATCGCTGTAATTCTATCGTTATCGTATGTCTATATTGTAGCATAGATGTAATTCTATCGTTATCGTATGTCTATATTGTAGCATAGATGTAATTCTATCGTTATCGTATGTCTATATTGTAGCATAGATGTAATTCTATCGTTATCGTATGTCTATATTGTAGCATAGATGTAATTATATCGTTATCGTATGTCTATATTGTAGCATAGATGTAATTGTGTTGACATCAAATAACTCTCTTACTATAGATGAACGATGCTCAATGGGTTTCAACAATTTGTGCATACGTGCAATTTGTTTCCAATACTTTAAAGAGTCTATCTATCTTAATTCTGTTATGTTTATATTTGAAGTTTCCAGTTATCAAACAGCGTTGTACAAGATATGGAAACATCATTAGCAAGAAATGTGATTACTGAGCTTACAATGTAAACTGCTAACAGATGATGGCATCTCTAACCATATGTTCATCCTGATACAATTAGATATATCAGCTAATTTCAGAATTCAACCCAAAAATAGGGTTAAATTATATGGTGTTTGTGTATCATCCTGACGTAGAATGTGTGATGCAATCATCATACACAGGTTTATACACACATGCATTGGATGCACATCCATCCTTAACATTAACCTCTTCCAGGTTCAAGTTTTTTAACTGTATCATTGCCCTGGGAGAGGCTTGTTGCAGTGCGTGTACTGATATACCTACATATAAAGAAGAGATTGGCAGTGGAATATTGTAAAATAACACGGTTGAAAAACATATGGAAAAGCAACAAAATAGAAACGAAATTGCTAATGTTACGAGCTTTCATTTTTCTAGTTGTAACATACGGCTGTGAAACATTGACCCTAAGGAAAACAGCGGCAAAGAAGATCAACGCATTCAAGATGAAATGCTACAGAAAGATACTTAGAATATCGTGGAAGAGAAAACAGAGACACTCAAAATTATAAACACCTTGAAGATTCCCTAAACACAACAACAAAAAGAAAATTACACATGTATGGTCATATAAAGAGACACAACTGTTTAGAAAGACAAATAATGGAGAGAATAGTACCTGGGATGCAGAGAAAGTCCAGCCCAAGAAGACATGGACTGACGACATTAAAGATAACATGAATACATCGTTGAAAACTGCAAACCGCGTCGCTCAAGACAGAGAAGGGTTCAGAGAGTTCATTGGGAAGATAAAGTTCTGGAAGGATTACGTCACATGACATACATATATACATAAATACATTCACATACACACACATATAGGTGCATTAATGCAAATATGCCTACATAGAACATGCACACACATACATGTGCGTATACATACATATTGTTTGCACACACCCCGCACGCGCACATACATACGTGCTCCCATATGCGCACATGTTTCATATACCGACCGATCAGAAACCGATGCGGACGTGTCACCATCATCAAGTATGAATGACAAGAAAGACACTCCACCCCTTCCCCCCATACTCATATCAGAGACAATTTCCTCTAGCAATCGATCTGTAAGAAACATATCTGTCAAATTGAAACCCGTACATGCCTTATGATCTCACGAAATACAGAAATCATGAGCACCCCTGCAGGCTATAGAAACCGTGACGATGAGTAGCCCCGGGCATTGATGTCTCAGAATCAGCAAGTGGAGAAATGTGAAAGCATATTTTATTTAAGACAAGCAATTATTGTCATGTTCTTCATCATACGTTTCATCGTCTTGTGTTTGTTCGATGTGAAGATGAACATCATAAACGCTCTATATTTCTTTGATTTTCTCTTGTTTATTTGTATGTGTATTTTTGTTATCATTTTAAAGATTGTTTTAAATGTATAAAGATCATCAGAAAGTAATATTATTGCTTGTTTCTTCCAAAAGAAAATATTCTAATCTGATAAAGTAATGATATTGCTTGTAACTCAATTTCTTTCAAAAGAAAACATAATATCTGATAAAGTAATGGTACTTCTTGTAACACAGTTTCTTCCAAAAGAAAACATTATAATCTAATAAATTAATGATATTGCTTGTAGCACAGTTTCTTCCAAATAAAACATTATAATCTGATAAAGTAATGGTACTACTTGTAACATAGTTTCTTCCAAAAGAAAACATTCTAATCTGATATAGTAATCATATTTCTTGTAACGCAATTTCTTCCAAACGAAATCATTATAATCTAATAAATTAATGATATTGCTTGTAGCACAGTTTCTTCCAAAAGAAAACATTATAATGTAATAAAGTAATGATATTGCTTGTAATACAGTTTCTTCCAAAAGAAAACATTCTAATCTGATAAAGTAATGATATTGCGTGTAATACAGTTTCTTCCAAAAGAAAACATTCTAATCTGATAAAGTAATGATATTGCTTGTAATACAGTTTCTTCCAAAAGAAAACATTCTAATCTGATAAAGTAATGATATTGCTTGTAATACAGTTTCTTCCAAAGAAAACATTCTAATCTGATAAAATAATGGTATTTCTTGTAACACAGATTTGTCCAAAAGAAAACATTCTAATCTAATAAATTAAATATATTGCTTGTAACACAGTTTCTTCCAAAGAAAATATTATAATCTGATAAAATAATGGTGCTACTTGTAACACAGTATCTTCCAAAGAAAACATTCTAATCTGATAAAATAATGTTATTTATTGTAACACAGTTTCTTCCAAAAGAAAACATTATAATCTGCAGCAGTTTGAGAATCATTAATATAATTTAGACCATCTTCTCCGTTAATTCTAAAGCTCGTGCATATTAGCAAGATGTAGTCCAGAGAACGGAAGGTGTTGTACGGTTTACAGCTTGCCTTAAATATCTGCGTGTTTTGTGTGTCTGTAACTTCTGATTTAACACTATCACTGGGTACACTTGGACCCTATATGTAATGGGACATTGATCTCCACATCTATAACCTCCTTCATTCATTCACTAGGAGCAATGCCGGCTAGAGTTGGCGATCATGGCTCCTCACAGCTCTCTGTCTCCAGTATTTTGTATCAAGCTCGGTGTTGTTTCTTTGCCGTTCCAGGCTGTTAACTAAAATTTTCTCACGTTGTCGCCCTCTGTCTCTGTTGCCTTTAACCTTGCCTGTTGTGACTATGTTCTCCAAACCTCAGTGTCTCATAACGTGGCCAAAAAATGAAGATTGTCTTTTTCTTACATTATTCATTAAGTTCCATTACGCAATTGACGCTTTCAACACCTCAATATTAGTTTTCTTAGCAGTACATGGTATTATCGGATTTCTTCTGAAGAAAACCACATCTCTCTCTACTGCCTCTAATTTCTCACTTTCCAGTTTTGTTTTTTGTGGTTCCATATGTTAGTATATGAGTTATATAGTACTGCAGAACGCCTCATTGCTCGTCTCTTATGCTGTGCATGAAAGTTAGCAATGTCACTATTCTTTGCTTTCTTTTATGAGACTTAGCACAATATCTTTTACTATATATATAATATTCTCATTATTTTTACGTTTCTATTTGTTCCTTTATTTATGTATGTCTGAAATAATTAAAAATACTCAAGCATAAGCCGATGAATATTTGTCAGAAAATAAGACAGACGTAATCCACGTATCGACAAGAAAGTCGTTTTCCAAATAAACATGCGTTAAATACATTTGCTATCTTTCGCTGCAAAATTTACATATTTATTAATGTTGGGTCGGGTATACATCCTCTATTTATACAGTGAATTCTCGGTGTGATATAACAGAAATTTAAAAAATTGAATTTTAAATGTGTTTACAACAGTAATGAAAAACGGTAAATTATAAATGCGCTACAGCAGCAATTAATAATTGTGAATTATAAGTGTGTTATTAGCAATGGAAAATTGTGAATTATAAGTGTGGTATAAGCAATGGAAAATTGTGAATTATAAGTGTGGTATAAGCAATGGAGAATTGTGAATTATAAGTGTGTTAAAACAGCAATGAAGAATTGTGAATTCACAGTGTATTAGAGCAGCAATAAAAACAATGTGAATTCACAGTGTGTTAGAGCAGCAATAAAAACAATGTGAATTCACAGTGTGTTAGAGCAGCAATAAAAACAATGTGAATTCACAGTGTGTTAGAGCAGCAATAAAAACAATGTGAATTCACAGTGTGTTAGAGCAGCAATAAAAACAATGTGAATTCACAGTGTGTTAGAGCAGTAACGAAAGATGGTTTTGAAGATAAATAATTACAGAATATAATAGTGCACTTGTGTGGGGAAATTCGACACACACCACGCATATACAATTTGTATGAAGGTGTTTCGGGGACATTCGACACAAATATACAGTTTGTATGAAGGTGTATGGAGGACATTCGACAACATATACAGTTTGTATGAAGGTGTTTGGGGGACAGGCAATACACACATACACACTGTGTATGCAGATGTTTATAATTTTTTGCCAATAATATCATATATATATGTAATATAGTGTGGAAAACTAGAAATATATGGAATTCTTGGAATTGCATAAAGCATAGTGGCACTTTACTGTTCTATGTCTGTACAAATAATTGCTCACATATACACCAAAAAATTACCCAATCTAATTCTAAAACATTACCCACTACTCTTCCGAAACATTACCCATCAGCCTCCAGAAAATACCCATACCCGATTTGTGTTTATGTGTATATGTTTTGTTTGTTTGTTTTGTGAGCGCGTATGTTTTGATTTCCAAGAATTGTAAGCATCGCAACTCTTGTATCATATTTATGTAATTGGGAGGTTTATCCTGAAATTGTTTTTACTGCTCTGAACGCTCCTACTCTAGGCGGAGTGTAGTGAAGGCTTCAACTGGCCAGCGTCCTCTGAAAGCTCCGACTCTGGGCGGTGTTCTCTGAAGGCTCGGACTCTGGGCGGCGTTCTCTGAAGGCTCGGACTCTGGGCGGCGTTCTCTGAAGGCTCGGACTCTGGGCGGTGTTCTCTGAAGGCTCGGACTCTGGGCGGCGTTCTCTGAAGGCTCCGACTCTGGGCGGCGTTCTCTGAAGGCTCGGACTCTGGGCGGCGTTCTCTGAAGGCTCCGACTCTGGGCGGCGTTCTCTGAAGGCTCGGACTCTGGGCGGCGTTCTCTGAAGGCTCGGACTCTGGGCGGCGTGCTCTGGAGTTTCCGACTCGTGCGAAACTTTGAGAAGACTCTTCACCTCAAAGTTTGTATAGATAAAGTGATGTTCAACTTCCAGAAGTCCTACTATATAGTTATCTCATTTACTGTGTGGTTACTCTTATATAATGGTTGGTATGATGGGCCACTGCTAACACTGTATGTATGCGTAATGAGGTTGTGACAACAGATACACACATTGGTTAACGGTGGCTCTAAGGGTAGAGCTACGGAGTTATTGTGCTATCGTTTACACTACCATGTATCAACAAACGATTGAATCACAAATATCAAGTGGAAAGTGAAGATAATGAAGAAACATGATATGCAATTAGTGTGGTACGAATTATCAGACTGCTCTCACAATGTTGATATTGCTTTCTAAGTGCTCAAGATAACAATTCAAGATAACGACCTGGATACATTATTGGCAATTGTTACGTTAATAAGGTACATTAACATCTCATCTGCCTCCAAATGTGTGTCTCACGTGAGACAATCTGTAGATGGGTGAGAGGTAATCTATCCACTTGAGAAAATATGATATCTGAATGGATTATGTGTACATTGTGAGCAGGTCTGTAGATGTCTGATCCATGAATATCATCTGATATGTAGATGTCTGATCGATGAATATCATCTGATCTGTAGATGTCTTATCGATGAATATCATCTGATCTGTAGATGTCTGATCGATGAATGTCATCTGATATGTAGATGTCTGATCGATGAATGTCATCTGATCTGCAGATGTCTAAGCGGTGAATGTCATCTGATCTGCAGATGTCTAAGCGGTGAATGTCATCTGATCTGCAGATGTCTAAGCGGTGAATGTCATCTGATATGTAGATGTCTTATCGATGAATGTCATCTGATATGTAGATGTCTAAGCGGTGAATATATCTATATGAATTGGTCCTAAATGTCTGAGCGGTGAAAATACCCATGTGAGTTGATCCTAGAAATATGAGTGGTGAATATATCCATGTAAGCAGGTCTGCAGAGGCCTGAACTGTGATTGTATCTATGTGAGCAGGTCTGCTCAGGCTTACAGACGCCTGAGCAGTAAATGTATGCATCTGAGTAGGTATGTAGACAACGTAGTGAGGGTCAGGTTAGTAATAACCTCCAAAAATTGAAAGATATAATTCTCTTGTTCGTTATATACGCTAGATATTACATTTCGCTAGTCGTTATATCACATTACGTGAGAAGGTATATCACATTACGTGAGAAGGTATATCACATTACGTAAGAAGGTATATCACATTACGTGAGAAGGTATATCACATTACGTGAGAAGGTATATCACATTACGTGAGAAGGTATATCACATTACGTGAGAAGGTATATCACATTACGTGAGAAGGTATATCACATTACGTGAGAAGGTATATCACATTACGTGAGAAGGTATATCACATTACGTGAGAAGGTATATCACATTACGCGATCACCTATGCCAATTTGCGTCAGCAAGTACATCAATTGACGTGGTTAAATTACGTGATCAGCCGCTGACCGCGAGTGTATATGGATGTTGCCATATGATTGATTTTTCAATAATTGCTGATACCCGCTTGTTAATGTAGTTGTCTATTGTGTTCCCAGGTGAATGATGGTTGATTGTATTCACACTTGCCGTTAAACGTTGGGGTGGGAGATTAAGCTGTTGTATCAATGCCAGGTGTGTCGCGGTGATTGCATTTAGTCCATGTTAGTTCAAGGTATACTTGATGTTTTCTATCCACCGTTTTCTTGGTCTAGCTTTAGCTTTACGTCCAAATATTCTTTAGGTATATGCAATTATTGGTATTTGGTTTGGCTTCATTCCCATAAGGTGACCGAACCCTTATACTTGCTGCCTTTCAATATGTTCAATACATGATATTATACCAACTCTTTTCCTAATTTCTTCATTTATTTTATCTAGTTTAGTGACCATTGCAGCTTTTCTCAGACACTTCATTTCACATGTAGCGATGTTCCTCTGTTGCGAGGCTGTTAAAGACCATGTTTGACATTGGTAGCAGAGTGCTGGTAACAAAATTGTAGATATTATTTTTTTTTAAATTTCCATCTTGATCATTGGGCGAAGTTGGTAAGTCACTGTGTTTGCTGTCTGGCACCGTGTTTCTATTTCTCTGTCTAGTCTTTCACCTTCGGGAAACAAATGCTGCCTGGATATTGAAATTCATGTATGCATGGTAATATCTGTACATTCTAGAATATGCCGCTCTATAGAAACGCAAACATGGTTACAACTTAATTTACAACTAATTTTACAACGTATTTTACAACTAATTTTACAGTTAATTTAATTTTGCAACATATTTTACAACTTTTTTTACAACTTATTCTGCAACGTAGTGGGATTGAGGCTGGATTTGACCTAGAAAATATTCAAACACACAAACATACACATGTTTTTAATTGTTTTCTGCCTTTATAATTTTTAAGTTTATACCGTGAATGAGATTTGAAAAACATCTTTCATTTATCTCTGATATCTCCAATATATCGTTTTAACGCAAACATCTACATTTAGAAATAGTTACATGACACTTCCAGTTTTCGTTACCTCTGAAAATAGACAAGAGAGAGAACTTAACTACGGTTGTGTTTAGTTCACATCTTGATATAAATTTTTCTTTAACGTGAGTATTTTTTTGAAGTAGTTTTTCTTTTCTTTTTTGTGTGTGCTATAAATACGTTACAATTTGCGTAAAGATTTAATAAAATGTTTGAGAATTGATGTGTTTGAATAGATAACGGTGAGTTACTCTTTCACTCTGTTTTATTGTACTATTGTATCTAATTTTATATAGACACATAAAGTATCAACACGGTTGATGAACTTAGTTTAGGTATTTAGTGTATCCTCTTCGTACACCGGGCATGTCCATATGTGGTCAGATCTCCGCTTCAATAAAGCTCTCAGAGTGTAACGGCTGAGGGTTCCGGTTCTACGGTGGTTAATTACTCTTTTTTTAAATCTGTATTAAGCGTTCTGTACGGGTCACTCCTGTTCTTACTCCAAAATCGCGCATGTTCGATATTGACACATGCGCATTCAACTCAATAGCCTCTGATCGCGCGAACTTAATATCATCACTGAGTATGTCTGCTTCATCCATCTATTGTGGTGGCGAGGCTAACTTATTGGTCAGTCAGTTAGTTTCCATCCACACCCGCGTGTCCGCAGACGAAGATACGAGTGGTTTTTCACAGTGTCAGCACCATTGTATTTCTCTGTAATGACTACAATCATAGCCTACGTACATCACTTGTGGCAACATTGCAGCTCTCTCTAATGACTACACCCATAGCCTACGTACATGACGTGTTTTGCCTTTCTGAATAATGTTCATTGAGTCACTTAGTATGCACGAACAAGATTGCGATTCCAGCCAGTTAAGTGCATTCTTTAAACATTTCCATCAATAGACTGTTTGCAACTGCAGTAAAGGCCCAAGTGGCTTCGTGTGCTGTTCTTCCATGTGATCTGGTAATAAAGGCCAATGCACATCGATAGTGACAGATGATCGTCCCATCCGTATAAATTATCACAGTTGTGTCATTGGCATATTCGTAGATGAGTGCCTTTACCTCAGCTTACACGCTCACAAGGCTACGTTCACTGCACCACCTATGGAGTGTGATGACTGTCTTGACTGATTACTGACAGAAAATAAGAATAGTTATTCCTTCTTCGCTAGAAGCTATGCTTTGAGGGGGCAAATATGTTTCACGGTATCCTCACACTTGTGGTATCCTCAAACCATTTCACTTATGGTATTTTTATCTTCTCAGAAACCACAGTTCTGTAGCCTCCAATTCACTTTGAATTTTCTTGTTTATAGTCCATGCTTCACATCCATAAAAAAAGAATCGTTTCGATATAACATCTCAGTACCCGAATTCGGGTCTGCATTGATAGACTTCCATTGCAGAAAATGGTTCTCATTTTTTGGAATGCTGATTTGGCTTGTGCTGTTCGGCTCTTTATCTCACTTGAGCATCTACCTTCTGATGTTAACAGGGTGCCAAAATATCTTACTTTGTCAACTTGTGCTAATTTTGTGTTATTAATTATTATCAAACATAAGTAATAATAATATGGATGAACATATTTGACATAGAAATAGTGCCCTGATCAACTATCGTTACTCAGTATCATATGTTTCCAAATATCTTTACTCAGTATCATATGTTTCCAAATATCTTTACTCAGTATCATATGTTTCCAAATATCTTTACTCTGTATCATGTTTCCAAGTATCATTACTCAGTATCATAGGTTTCCAAGTGTTTGATGTTTGATTAAAGGTAGCGGGCTTTGGAAGCAGCGTCCAAAATGCAGATGATGTATGCTTTACAAAAATCAGACAATGAGAATGTTTCAGATATCGGTCTGTTCACTATAGCTATATGTCTGCCTGCATGGCTGTCTATCCATCCATCTATCTATGCTAATTGTCTCTGATCTGCTTTTACCTGATCTGATATGATTTAATCTAGGCTAACGTTGACTATATAAATATGTGTTTTATTTACAGAATGTAGTTCTGACTTCCACTCTATACGTTTCTCGGTTCTGTGCAAGTTGTCCATACATGTCAAAGGTCATGTTCGGACGATCCTCGATATCCTGTGTTATTGTAGTCTTGGTCTTCACATTGTTATATGTCATGGGAGAAATATATAAACTGTCACGGGATATCCGACAAGGTAGGGATTACCGTCGTTACGACACCAAAAGACTATACGTAGTCCAATATAATATAGTTACTGCTTTAACTAATATTTAACATATAATAAAATAAATATAGAAAGAAATAACAAACAAAAATAAGCAAGAACGTTTTCTATGTTACAATAAAAAAGGAATATATATCAAGAAATAAATACTAACGAAATAAGCACATGCAATCAAATTAAAGTACAGAAAGATAGTTTCACCATATCTAGATCCTTCTAGAAAAGAGAAGTTAGAAAGTCACGGATAGAACGAAATCCTTCTACAGTGATAATTCTATGCCCGAACTGTCCTCGGACATTTGTATCTCGTATATGGCTTATTAGCCATCTACGAACTACTAGACATGGACATACTTCTAATTGAAAATTCTAAAGTGGATGTAACATATGGTCATCATCACTTGTGATGGTCGAATACACGGTAGAAACAGAAAACATGGGAAAAGATGCAGTGATGTTCAATAACACTATATCGGTTGGCGGCAGAACTTAGATTTAGTTATTACTTAATCCAGTAACAATAGTACATTATCCTAGTTATAGCTTCGTGGTAAATTGTGGTGTGTTTGTTACCACCTCTACAAATTGGTTTTTCTCACAGAAGCTTTCGGATCCCTTATCTACGGTGTTGATACCTTCGGTTTTATGGCATTATTTTGTTCTTGATTAGAAAACTGGCCTCACAGCACGTGGGGAATTCCTATAAGTGCTCCGCCCTCTGCTCCAGCAGCTATTCGACTCGATGGTGTTTCGAGTCCAATGCCGCCGAAACAGAAGTCGACATCAGGGCTCAACTCTGGCCCTTGCGACAGGTTTCTTTGTTGTCCCACCCACACTATGCCCGTAACTATTTCACTCATAACGTCGCCTGTCGGAACAACATGGTAACTGTTATCGAAGGTTATGACTACGGTGGATTATTAGGTTTTTTTTAAATTTCACTTTTCCTAGTTGGCTTGTTTAGGTTGTTTTCTTTTTTTGCGTGCCTACAAACTATACTATTAGTCAAATTGTACTTTCATTTCAGCGATCTCAATCGTTTAGGGAATTGAATAACGTGCGAAGAAGAAGAAGAGTAAAGCACATGTAGTAATTGACTAATTATTGTAGATATATTTCTTTGGGGCATGGAACAGCAGATAATCTGTACGGATGAAATGTAGTTTAGCCTTTCGTTATGGACATTACATTTGGAAATTACTTATCCTTTGAACATTGCTTGTGGAAATTACTCATCCTGTAGACATTGCTTGTGGAAATTATCCTTAAGATATTACTTGTGGAAATTACTCATCATTAAGATATTACTTGTGGAAATTACTCATCATGTATACATTACTTGTGGAAATTACTCATCATGTGGACATTACTTTCGGTATGTGTATTTGTTAGCACACATGTTGTAAAGTCGAACAATCTGTGGAGAATTTGGATATCAACATATATTTCTTCTGAAACTGAAGGTGGCTCAGATCAATTTTTGTCGTGCACACTCTCGGTATAAAGTAACTTGTTCTTCAACTTTATAACGATATTATTTTAGGATTTGTCTACATTAATAAACTTCTGCAGGAATTTCCGAATAGCGCACATAATATTGGTCTGCCTTAAGCAACAATACATCACAAATACACTTAGTTCAGTGAACATAATTTGTCAGTGAATAAAAATTAACTTCAGCAGCTAGCAGCAATATTCTGAGTTATGATTTTACACAGCTTGTAATGGCGTCATGATGGGCACATACAAATGCAAGTGTTTTTCACACGTAATTCATTGCACATTATCAGAAACAAGCTGTTATAGACCAAACAATTATACAATGTAGAAAGTCAAGTTACACTTGTGTGGTCTCCAGCACATATCGGGGTCACTGAAAATGAATTGGTTGATTAAGTAGCCAATGCAGGAAGAAACACAGATGGATTTGATAGAGTGGAAAAAAGTATATCTGAAATTAAAAACCATGTATAAGACCAGTATAGATAAACAATAAATGCAAAAAATAACAGCAGAAAATATGTACACCACATGAAAAGAGAATAAAATGTACAAACAACATAAAATTAATTCAGATTTACAAAAAGGACCAAACAAAAGATTCAACGTTTCGATCACAAGGCCTTCTTTACGATAAGGAAAAACGCAAACTATGAATTAGAATGGACGAAACTACAATGCAGAAAAGTATGTATGCACTTACGTTAACACAGAAGAAATAGATGGAAGTAGAATACAACATAAATATGATATTCTACATGATGAGCTAGGTCAGTTGATAATGTAAATATGGAAATGGGTATGAGACGTAGATTCATAAATGAAACGCAAATTAAAATGGAAATCAATGTTTACACTTCTTGTTTTATGAAATCTGATTGCCAAACACGCTAAATAAGGAAGTGAAAAGTCAAAGAAGACAAAAGCTTAGGAGTTAGTAACATCGAAATTAAAGTGCTTCTAAATTACATTTTGATATCAGAAATTGAGGAAGCAGCAGTTAAACATGCAGCAAATAACAAAACACCGGGAATTGGTGGCAAACCTATAAAACTAATAAAAATATGAACAGTGAGTAGTATAGAGTAGTTACACAGACTGCTCACTGTCAGATGGAAGACACACAAAAAAACCACAGAAGTGAAATACAGCGGTGATTGTTCCCATCTGGAAGAAAAAAAACAGTAAGAGGCTAATTACAGAGGCATATCACTATTAAGCCACATAGATAAACATTGTAACAAAATGCTAAAGAAAACGATGTACACATATATAGAACCACAGCTCAACAACACACACTTGGACGCTTGGAAAAATAAAAGATGTACAGATGAAATCTTCGCCCTCAAAAAAATTTCATAAAGAGCGAAAAAACACAGTACATAACCAATATTTATATATGGCTTTCGTGGACACAGAGAGAGCTTTTGACAGAGTGGAAAGAGCATAGTTATGGATAACACTGCAGACATATGAAGTTGCCCAACATCTGATAAGCCCATGTCAGAGCATATACGCCAATAGTCAATGCGTAGTTAAGAATGCGAACAGGTACATCTGACAATTTCTAAATTCACTCGAGAGTGAGACAGGAATGTGAAATATCATCCCTACTGTGCACACCATAAAAATATCACATCTTCTAAACAGCAAAGTAAACGGAAGAAAACAACCTGAATGATAACTAAAACGAATTGCTGTTTGCAGACCACCAATCACTAGTAGCACCAATAGTGGAGCAACTACAAAGACAATTAGATAGATGACATCAAACATGCCATACTTTAAATACTTTAAACATGAAGATAAATATAGAAAATACTGAATTAATGAACATAGGAATAACAGAAAGAAACGCTAGTGTATATATATATATATATATATATATATATATATATATATATATATATATATATATATATATTGCACAATAGATGTAGTAAAGCATACCAAGCAATAAGGCAAATGAAACCAATCTTCAGAAATAGATTTAAACACCAAAATAACAGTGTTCAAAACGGTTAATATGCCAACGCTGTGTTACCATGCCAAACATCGATAACGACAGAACAAGACAAAAGTAAACTTGTAAAAGCTGAAATGGCATGCTTACACAGAATCCTAGGTATATCGCTAAGAGACAGAGTAAGGAATGACAACATTAGACAAAGAACCGGAACCACCTTAGTCATGGCATATATTATGGGACGACAGATCAAATGGTTTGCACACATCAACAAACTACTATCAGACAGCATACCACAGCAAGTTAAGCTACACAGATACAGCGAAGACAGACCTAGAGGCAGACCACGAAAACCATGTACCACCGAAATAAAAGAGGCGATACGGTCCATAATATACTCAGCACACATGTGGGTTATCTGCAGAAAACTGTTTCTACTCCTGACGCTGAAATGCAACAACGGGTTTAGCCAATAGATAGATAAATAGTAATAACACATGTACTAATTCAACACAAAATGAACTGTATTCTACGAATTTCCTATAGGGAACATACGACCAATGTGTACGTAAGAAATAAAGTAGAGATGTGTGCAGGTGTCCAAGAGCCATTGCTTTCAATAGTGAAACGACGAAAACTAGCATGGTTCGGACATGTATGCAGGCACGATTCCGTCAAAAACAATACTGCAGGAACTGTCGAGGGGGGAAGAAGCAGAGGAGGGCAAATAAAGACATGGACAGACAACATCAAGGAATGGACAGGGCAAGATGTTTCCATCGCTAGGGTAGAATTCGCTGGAGGACTCTGTGTGCTGAAGCATCCAATGTGGTACCCCTACGACCCTGAAGGGTTATGGTTTTTTTAATTTTATTTTGATTGAACTGTATTACTCCACAATATAGCAAATTAAGTCTTCATAGAGTATGCAAATCACAAACTACAATTACTGCACTTCGTATTAAACAGTCTTCATATAGAACGTAACAAATAAACTAAAACGAATGCCCAATATACCCTCGTAACAATTATAACGTTCATTGAGAACAAAACACACACACAAAAAAACTATAATTACTTCACACTATTGGAGATTCATTCATTTTCCTTTAACGCTGAAGTTAGTGCATAGGACAGAGGTCAGATCTCTCCAATTCTGTCTTTTAAAAGCTATTATGTGCAGTTCTTGAATAGTATGTATATTTTTTGTTTTAATTTCTCTAAGTATTGTTCTTCTGAAGATTTCATTCGGTCTACCCCTGGCTCTTCTGCCTGTTGCTATCCATGCAAGAGATTGGTGGAGTATTATGTTATTGCATGAGCGTAGGACATGTCCGATGTAGGACCAACGGCATTTTCTAATAACATCCGTGATGTAGTTTTGATGTTTCTACTGTGATTTCTTTCATTCAATTTTAATTCGCTCCAGCTGGTGTTAGTTATCCAACGAAAGCTGTTGTTTTCAAAACTCAATACTTTCTTTTCTGAAGATAAAGACATTTTCCAGCTCTCACATCCATATGATAGCACCGGAATAATGCAGGAATTAGATAAGCACATTTTCGTGAGTGTGCTGATTAAGCTTTCATAAAAAATTCAACCCATAAACGAAACAAAACAAATAAAAACTACAATTACTGCAAACTATAGCAAATTAAGCCTTCATAAAAAATGCACCACGTAATCGAAATACAACTACTGCAGAATATAGGATATATAGAACGCAACAAAAAAAGGACTACAATTATTGCACAATATAGCAAATTAGGTCTTCATAGTGAACGCAACACAAAAACGAACTATAATTACTACACAATATAAAAAGTTAAGTCTGCATAGAGAGCGAAACAGAAAAACAGAATATCATTAAAATGTAGTTTTCGACCTGAAATCTATACGAGACCCAAAACAAACTTATTGTCTGCAACGTGATACTCTCAGTTCAACTTCATCTCGACACACCGAATATAAAAACTAGAGAACATATCGACTATTAGAGCATGAACGCGAGCATCGCTTATGACAAACACCCAGCAATAAACAGCAAGTTATTCTTTGTTGTTCGTCAGCACGTAGGTAATTAAGAAAGACTTCAGCAGAACGACAAGCGCACAAACCCACACACATTATGTTTTCCAGTTCAGTTCACAAGTTACGGCAGCTAAGTCAGGCAAGTGTTGTAGCTGAACTATAAAAGAGAAGAATGGCAGTTAATGTCTTTAGAATGCGATGCTTGTCTTGGATACATTGCGTGGATATTTCTTTACTTATAGTTATGTTCTACGTTAATGTAGTCTGCCTTGTTATCTTTAGTTTTGATTATGAGATGGGACGAGTTATATGAAGTTCTGTTTGGTGAAGTCGATTATGAAATGGTTATGTGAACGTTAGAAGGGTGAGGAGATGTGAGTGAAGTGTGATTCTGCTATCAGATTAGACCTACAGATGAGGCGATGTGGGTGAGGTTTGTTCCAGCTATCAGATTAGACCTACAGATGAGGCGATGTGGGTGAGGTTTATTCCAGCTATCAGATTAGAACTACAGATGAGGCGATGTGGGTGAGGTGTGAATAAAGTTGTTAAGTTATATCAATAGATGAGGAGATGTGGGTGAAGTATGATCAAGATATGAGATTAGATTATACAAATAGATGAGGAGATGTGGGTGAAGTTTGATCCAGCAATGAGATTAGAGGAATAGGTGACGAGATATGGCTGAAGTGTGAATAAAGTTATTAGATTGTACACGTAGATGAGGCGATGTAGGTGGTGTGCGATCCGTCTACAAGATTAAAGGAATAGATACCTCGATGTAAGTGAAGTGTGCTCCAACTATGGGATTATATCAATAGATGAGGCGATTTGGGTGAAGTGTGCTCCTACTATTTGATTATACCACTAGATGAAGCGAAGTATGTGAAGTGTGATCCTACTATTGGATTATACCACTAGATGAGCGATGTATGTGAAGAGTGATAACACGTTTAGATTAAACCAATAGATTAGGCGATGTTGGTGAATTCTAATCCAACTTTGAGATTATACCACTAGATGAGACAGCGTGAATCACCTACCCTATTCAACATCATGTGTATTTCTGTGCTGAACGACGCATTAATTGATTGGTATACTGTACTCTGCATCAGATATCGCCGCATTGATGTGAAACTGTTCAACCTTCAGCTGCCATGATAAAAAAAAGGAAAATCTGATTTCTGAAATTGTGTGCTCCTGTGTGCTGTGACTGTGCGCTTAATGTTAAGTGTAATGATTCTGTGTGTGAAGAAATACCTTGATGATGTATACTTACTGTGAATTTTGTCATCATATTTCTATTGAATATGTTGTGTGTTTGCTCATGTACATTTTCTGAATATATGAAGTATAGTGTTACTATATTAAGCAATGGTTGTAGTTGATTCTGTGATATATTTGACTCTGAAATTTAAACGTTGACATGAATAATAAACATGTATTTCCTCCAAATGAAGTCATGGAAAGTGCAGAATTATATGACTGAATAGTTAAATACAACATTTGTTTTGCTTCTTATAAGTACAGATTTCATAAGTTCTGGAGATTCTAAGAAAAGACAAGTAATTGAACTTTACTGCAACACATTCATTGTGAATATATATCCCATATTTTAACATCGCATAGAAGACATGGTTCCAATATCAAGTACTTTATCAGATTGTAGTTAGAAATAATTAAAATCAACTGTCTAGAAGATCGACTTTGAACTGGAGGTTTTTTTTAATCATAAATAATTAATCGTGTTCTTCATCTGTTTCTAGCTGCATTACGCTGACATTCTTTTCACCATCTGCATTGAATATTGCCTTCTCTGTATTCCATAGTTTCTTGTTTCACTAGGTTAGCATTCTTTTCACCATCTGTATGAATATTGCCTTCTCTTTATTCCATAGTTTCTTGTTTAACTAAGCATTCTTTTCACCATCTGTACGAATATTGCCTTCTCTTTATTCCATAGTTTCTTGTTACCTTGTCGAATTGTTGTTTCGAGTTGTTCCGGAATTTCTTACTTTCTTTGAGTGGCAACCCTTCACATCTGACTGAGGACCTCAATTGCGATCACCTTTTTCACATGGACTCAGTTTGGACTCACATGGACGACTTTTCATAAGACGAACACATTTTATGTGGAATTTTTGATACTTACAATTTATGAATAGTAATCTTGTAGAACAATTTTTGAATCTTACAATTTATGAATAGTAATCTTGTAGAACAATTTTTGATACTTACAATTTATGAATAGTAATCTTGTAGAACAATTTTTGATACTTACAATTTATGAATAGTAATCTTGTAGAACAATTTTTGATACTTACAATTTATGGATAGGAATCGTGTACAACATTTTTTTAATATTTACAATTTATGGATAAGAATCTTCTAGAACAATTTGTTTACAAGGTTATATAAAGAATATTATATGAAAATGCAAAAGTACTGGGAAAATTACATTATAATTAAACGAGCACACTCTATTTTATAGACCTCACAGAGTTGAGTTATAACGTTCTACGTTAATATGGGCCTCGACACAAACGGGCATACGGAACAATCCACATATGATCATAGTTTGTTTGAGAAAACATCCATCATTGCGTTCTAATAAGGTGGTATTTTTTATATTGCAATGAAAAGAAAATTCCGATAGGAACTTTTAAATACAGATTTCTAATGGTTATATCACTCAGGTTTTTTCTAATATTATTAAATTAAATTATTAAAAAAATAAGTGTGTTGGAAAATGCGAACACGCTGGAAAAAAAAACAATATAATTAGATAAACAAACTTGTATACTATGGTTGCCTTCGTTCTCGGAAAACTTCACATTATCAGGATACAGTCTGGAGGATACAAAATGGTTATAGTTTACAGTTTGGAAGAGATATCTGCTCCTTTAGGCCTGACACATCCGATTTCAGTATGCGATGTATGCATATTTTATGTACATCAAAGAGCAGCAAACACTTTTCGTTAATATGAGCATAGGAAATGGGTTCGTCCAGATAGAGTGAGAGAGAGAGAGAGAGTGAGAGAGTGTGAGAGTGAGAGAGAGTGAGAGAGAAATCGAGAGAGAGGGTGAGAGAGAGGGAGAGAGAGAGTGAGAGGGAGAGAGAAAGTGAGAGAGTGTGAGAGTGAGAGATAAATCGAGAGAGAGGGTGAGAGAGAGGGAGAGAGAGTGAGAGGGAGAGAGAGAAAGTGAGAGATTGTGAGAGTGAGAGAGAAATCGAAAGAGAGGGAGAGAGAGAGAGATGTACATACTTTCGCGTATGTTCGAAATCAAACTCTTACAGATTAGCACGATGTAGTCCATAGAACGGTATGCACTGTGCCACAGTTTTCAGCCAAACCCTGCGATTGTCTTTCGGCCTGACATATCTAACTTCAGCATGATCTCAGAGATGCTTCGCGCCTCTATATGGAGTATCAATCTCCACCCACAAATCATCTTTCTTCTGCGATAGAAAGGAGATTATTCTTACTGTCCATGGGAACAATTTTGTACATTGTCCTTACATTCAGGCTGAATTGAAGTTTAGAGTTCCATGTACTAGTTCAGTGTGTACTATTTCAGTGTGTTCTATTTCAGTTTGTACTATTTCAGGAGGTACTATTTCAGTTTGTACTAGTTCAGTGTGTACTATTTCAGTTTGTACTATTTCAGTTTGTAATATTTCAGTTTGTACTATTTCAGTTTGTACTATTTCAGTTTGTACTATATCAGCTTGTACTATTTCAGTTTGTACTATTTCAGTTTGTACTATTTCAGTTTCTACTATTTAAGGTGGTACTATTTCAGTTTGTACTATTTCAGTTTGTACTATTTCAGTTTGTACTAGTTCAGTGTGTACTATTTCAGTGTGTACTATTTCAGTGTGTACTACTTCAGTGCGTACTATTTCAGTTTGTACTATTTCCGTTTGTACTAGTTGAGTGTGTACTATTTCAGTTTGTACTATTTCAATTTGTACTATGACTTCCGCCAAAATGGCCGACTAGAACGAATGTGGTCTCTTTACGGTGATCGATTAACGGTTGTTCCTTCCCGAAAGTAATGGCAACCTACGGGAATATTGTGCCTAGAAATTTCCAATGGATTAACCGAACTTTTTTTCTAGGAAATAAGGAAGAGATTGGCAATGGCATATTGCAAAATAACACGGCTGAAAAACATATGGAAAAACAACAAATTAGAAACGAAAGTGCTAATGTTACGAACTTTTATTTTTCCGGTTGCAACATACGGCTGTGAAACATGGACTCTAAGTAAAACGGCGACAAAGAAGATCAACGCCTTCGAGCTGAAATGCTACAGGAAGATATTTAGAATATCATGGAAGGATAAAATCAGAAACTCAGATATTATAAACACACTGAATATTCCAGAGTGTTGGTTACTAAACACAATAACAAAAAGAAAACTACGCCTGTTTGGTCATATAAAGAGACATAACTGTTTAGAAAGACAAATAATGGAGGGAAGAGTACCTGGGAGAGGAGAAGGGGCAGACCAAGAAGACGATGGACTGACGACATTAAAGATAACATGAATACATCGCTAGAAAATGCAAGCCACATCGCCCAAGACAGAGAGAGGTTCGGAGAGTTCATTGGGAAGACAATGTTCTGGAAGGAATATGTCACATGACACATGACACTATGTCAGTTTTTACTGTTTCAGTTTGTACTATTTCAGTGAGTACTATTTCAGTTTGTACTATTTCAATTTGTACTATGTCAGTTTTTACTATTTCAGTGTTTACTATTTCAGTTTGTACAATTTAGCTTCCGCCCCAGGAAACAAGAGAAAACGTATATGTTGTCATATACTCATATACAATCGGTTGTACCTCCTGAAAGCAACGACAAACTGCAAGCCTGGTGTTTCAGGAATTTCCTTATGGGTGTGTTAAAATTTTCTTTTGAAATTTGCAAATATTGCGATATAATAAATTCAACAGAGAGCTTTAGCGAACACTCGTTTCTCTATCACTCTTAAACACGCATTAATATATTTAATATATGTAAACAATATCAAATGAACATATTTATAATTGTTCCTGAAAAGAGTAACATTATAAAAACAATGCAGAATAAAATTAACATTATAACAACAATGCAGAATAAAAGTAACATTATAACAACACCGCAGAATAAAAGTATTAATTATAACAACATTTTAGAATAAAAGTAGCATTATAACAGCACCGCAGAATAAACGTAACATTATAAAAACACTGCATAATAAAAGTAAGATTATAACAACACTGCAGAATAAAAGTAACATTATAACAAAACCGTAGAATAAAAGTAACATTATCACAACATTTTAGAATAAAAGTAACATTATAACAGCACCGCTGAATAAACGTAACATTATAAAAACACTGCATAATAAAAGTAAGATTATAACAACACTGCAGAATAAAAGTAACATTATAACAACACCGCACACGAAAAGTAACATAATAACAACACTGCAGAATAGCAGTAACATTATACTTAGATGAAGTGTATAACATATTTTAGTTGTATGCTATTTATCAAGAAATGATGAATTAAGTTGCAGAAACCCTATGAAATATTGAAGTGCATTATAAGGCATGTATTATTTAATTCAATTAGCTCCTTGCTAAAAAGTTTCATGTTTCCCCATTTGTAAAAAAAAAATATATTACCAAGGAAAAACAAATAGTTCAAGTTGCAATGTCTATCAATAAAAACCGAACCTCTCCCAATAAAAACGTGTTCGCGAGACATTCTTCAAGGTAGCACTTATAGAAACACACACAAATACACACATACACATTCACGTGCACACATGTATGCATAAATAAATATATATATAATTATTTGCTTGTGTTTCAATAAGTCAATATGTAGTTTTATTTTCTTACCCGTCCTTTTACAGAAAAAAATAAAATAAACGTCTCAAATTTCTAGAAAATACGCAAAGTAATATTCTTAGAATTTAAAGCAATTAAGTTTGACCATGATGTTTTTCCAATTTTAATATAGTTGTTTGCACCACATTGGCGATGATTAACTGGACAATTACTAAATAAATAATTTCTAGGCTGACCATTATTAACTGACCTACTATTAACTGACCTACTATTAACTGGGCGACTATTAACTGTCCTACTATTAACTGGGCGAGTATTAACTGGCCTAATATTAACTGGGCGAGTATTTACTGGCCTACTACTAACTGAGCGAGTATTAACTGTCCTACTATTAACTGAGCGAGTATTAACTGGCCTACTATTAACTGGCCTAATATTAACTGGGCGAGTATTTACTGGCCTACTAATAACTGAGCGAGTATTAACTGGCCTACTATTAACTGGCCTAATATTAACTGGCCTACTATTAACTGGCCTACTATTAACTGGCCTACTATTAACTGGCCTACTATTAACTGTCCTACTATTAACTGGCCTACTATTAACTGACCTACTATTAACTGACCTACTACTAACTGGCCTACTACTAACTGACCTACTATTAACTGGCCTACTATTAACTGACCTACTATTAACTGGCCTACTATTAACTGGCCTACTACTAACTGGCCTACTACTAACTGACCTACTATTAACTGGCCTACTACTAACTGGCCTACTACTAACTGGCCTACTACTAACTGACCTACTACTAACTGACCTACTACTAACTGGCCTACTACTAACTGACCTACTATTAACTGGCCTACTACTAACTGACCTACTATTAACTGGCCTACTATTAACTGACCTACTATTAACTGGCCTACTATTAACTGGCCTACTACTAACTGGCCTACTACTAACTGGCCTACTATTAACTGACCTACTACTAACTGGCCTACTACTAACTGACCTACTATTAACTGGCCTACTACTAACTGACCTACTACTAACTGACCTACTACTAACTGGCCTACTACTAACTGACCTACTACTAACTGACCTACTACTAACTGGCCTACTACTAACTGACCTACTATTAACTGGCCTACTACTAACTGACCTACTATTAACTGTCCTACTATTAACTGGCCTACTATTAACTGTCCTACTATTAACTGGCCTACTATTAACTGGCCTACTATTAACTGTCCTACTATTAACTGGCCTACTATTAACTGTCCTACTATTAACTGTCCTACTATTAACTGTCCTACTATTAACTGTCCTACTATTAACTGTCCTACTATTAACTGTCCTACTATTAACTGGCCTACTACTAACTGACCTACTATTAACTGGCCTACTATTAACTGTCCTACTATTAACTGTCCTACTATTAACTGTCCTACTATTAACTGTCCTACTATTAACTGGCCTACTACTAACTGACCTACTATTAACTGGCCTACTATTAACTGGCCTACTACTAACTGACCTACTATTAACTGACCTACTATTAACTGGCCTACTATTAACTGGCCTACTATTAACTGTCCTACTATTAACTGGCCTACTATTAACTGGCCTACTATTAACTGGCCTACTATTAACTGGGCGAGTATTAACTGACCTAATATTAACTGTCCTACTATTAACTGGCCTACTATTAACTGGCCTAATATTAACTGGCCTAATATTAACTGGCCTACTATTAACTGTCCTACTATTAACTGGCCTACTATTAACTGAGCGAGTATTAACTGGCCTACTATTAACTGGCCTACTATTAACTGTCCTACTATTAACTGGCCTACTACTAACTGACCTACTATTAACTGGCCTACTATTAACTGGGCGAGTATTAACTGACCTAATATTAACTGTCCTACTATTAACTGGCCTACTATTAACTGGCCTAATATTAACTGGCCTAATATTAACTGGCCTACTATTAACTGGCCTACTATTAACTGAGCGAGTATTAACTGGCCTACTATTAACTGGCCTACTATTAACTGAGCGAGTATTAACTGGCCTACTATTAACTGGGCGACTATTAACTGGCCTACTATTAACTGAGCGAGTATTAACTGGCCTACTATTAACTGGGCGACTATTAACTGAGCGAGTATTAACTGGCCTACTATTAACTGGGCGACTATTAACTGTCCTACTATTAACTGGCCTACTATTAACTGGCCTACTATTAACTGGGCGAGTATTAACTGGCCTAATATTAACTGTCCTACTACTAACTGGGCGAGTATTAACTGTCCTACTATTAACTGGCGTACTATTAACTGGCCTACTATTAACTGGCCTACTATTAACTGGGCGAGTATTAACTGGCCTAATATTAACTGTCCTACTACTAACTGGGCGAGTATTAACTGTCCTAATATTAACTGTCCTACTATTAACTGGCCTACTATTAACTGGCCTACTATTAACTGGGCGAGTATTAACTGGCCTAATATTAACTGGCCTACTACTAACTGAGCGAGTATTAACTGGCCTACTATTAACTGGCCTACTATTAACTGGGCGACTATTAACTGTCCTACTATTAACTGGCCTACTATTAACTGGCCTACTATTAACTGGGCGAGTATTAACTGGCCTAATATTAACTGGGCGAGTATTTACTGGCCTACTAATAACTGGGCGAGTATTAACTGGCCTAATATTAACTGGGCGAGTATTTACTGGCCTACTAATAACTGGGCGAGTATTAACTGGCCTACTACTAACTGGGAAAGTATTAACTGACTTACTATTAACTGGCCTACTATTAACTGGCCTACTATTAACTGACTTACTATTAACTGGGAAAGTATTAACTGGCCTACTATTAACTGGCCTACTATTAACTGGCCTACTATTAACTGGCCTACTATTAACTGGGAAAGTATTAACTGACTTACTATTAACTGGCCTACTATTAACTGGCCTACTATTAACTGGGAAAGTATTAACTGACTTACTATTAACTGGCCTACTATTAACTGGCCTACTATTAACTGGGAAAGTATTAACTGGCCTACTATTAACTGGCCTACTATTAACTGGGAAAGTATTAACTGGCCTACTATTAACTGGGAAAGTATTAACTGGCCTACTATTAACTGGCCTACTATTAACTGACTTACTATTAACTGGCCTACTACTAACTGGCCTACTATTAACTGGCCTACTATTAACTGGCCTACTATTAACTGGCCTACTATTAACTGGCCTACTATTAACTGGCCTACTATTAACTGGCCTACTATTAACTGGCCTACTATTAACTGGCCTACTATTAACTGGCCTACTATTAACTGGCCTACTATTAACTGGCCTACTATTAACTGGCCTACTATTAACTGGCCTACTATTAACTGGCCTACTATTAACTGACTTACTATTAACTGGGAAAGTATTAACTGACTTACTATTAACTGGCCTACTATTAACTGGGAAAGTATTAACTGGCCTACTATTAACTGGCCTACTATTAACTGGGAAAGTATTAACTGGCCTACTATTAACTGGGAAAGTATTAACTGGCCTACTATTAACTGGCCTACTATTAACTGGCCTACTATTAACTGGCCTACTATTAACTGGCCTACTATTAACTGGCCTACTATTAAGTGGGCGAATATTAACTGGCCTACTATTAACTGTCCTACTATTAACTGGCCTACCATTAACTGGGCGAGTATTAACTGCACCATTAAAACATCTAATTTCGGTTATGCAGTTTGATTTGTTAGATTCATCAGAGTTGATTTCTTCACTTCGTGGCTCTTTATAGTGTGGGTGTTGTTAATGATAATGGACAAATTTATTTTCCTTTAATATTAAATGTTACGACGGCATGGAGAGAGTGTTACTGGATGGGATGATAGAAGGCAACAGCGGCAAAGGCCGACCATAACGCCGTTGGACAAAAGACATGCAAGAATGCCTGCGCATGTCACTGAAAGATGCAGGACAACTTCTCCAGAACGTGGAGAATTCAAGAGATCCATAGGAAAGACAACGTTCTGGAAAGAATATGTCACTTGATGATGATTCAATAGTAACTGTTGTTCTGAAGATAGATGGTTCTTTAGCAGTGATTGCTTTCTCTATCTAGCATCTGATGTATCTGGAGATGGCGATCGTGTGTGATAAGTATATTGTGAAATGTGTTGTCTCTCTTACTTCGGTGATCCATCGTTTTAGTGGTCGGCCTATTTGTCTGCACCATAAAAATCTTGACTGTATCTGTGTAGCATAGCTTGATGTGGTATGCTGTCTGATGATAGTCTGCTGATGTGTGCAAACCATTTGATCTGTTGTCTCTTCGTATATTCCAATATTGGAGAAGTGACGGTTCTTTGTCTACTGTTCTCACTCTGTCTCTTAGCGATATTCCTAGGATTCTGCGTAAACATGCCATTTCAGCTGTAAAAAGTTTACATTTGGCTTGTGTTGTCGTTGTCTATGTTTAGCATTTGATGCACAACGTTGGAATAATAATCGGTTCGAATAAGATTGCTTTGGTATTTAAATCTTAAGTTTTGTTTCTGAAGATTGGTGATTAGCCCCATGGCTTTTTATACTTTACTACATCTATTGTGTATTTCTTTGCTTTTCTTGTAGTCTGTTGTTATATTGCTTCCTACGTATGTGAATGCTGTCACTTGTTTAAGTCTGTTGTTTTCACTATATATGTATATATATTGGTGTTTCATTCTTTTCGTCATATCTTCATTACTTCTGTCTTTTCTCTATTTATCTTCATATTAAAGGTTTGGCATGTTTGATGTAATCTGCCAATTTTCTTGATTTCTTTGTATCTACTCTTTAATATTTGCAAAACTATTTTGGGTATCACTCAACTTGCACCTGTTATAACCCTACTTCAGAGGTTGAAAGAATACGACTCTTTGGCCCCCAAATACGACCCCAAATTCAGACCGGCATGTCATTTATTCTGGCCCGTTCAATGATTTAAAATCAATGTGGCTTTTGAACTACACAAATATGAGATCAGAAGTTGAGTCAAAATCAAGCGCAATGCTAAACAGTGATATGGAACCAATAATTAAGTAAAACTACTACTAATTTGAGTAAATAAAAATAGAATTGCTTGTCACCAATTTGTGTTTGTTATCCGACACTGAGGAATCCAAATGCGACTAGCCTTAACGGCAATGACATATTTAGTTGCTTAGAAAACAAAACTTTGTCGTTTGTTGATACGTCTTAGGACTATGATACCTGCAGAAAGCTTTTCAAAATGTCGTTCGTGGAACTGATGAAAATAACTCTCAGAAAATCAAGCAGAACTGTTTCTAATAATAACAATAAAGAGAGATATATTATTCCAACCCTGCAAACAGATATATATAAAAATATACAGAGAGAGATCGCTAAGTTCAGTAGGCGTATATAATATACTGCATTGTACTCCGGTTGACCCTTATCATTTCAGCCCACTCATCAAAAAGCACACAATCTGCCAAGTGTACTACAAGTAGAACGTAACACCGTATCTACAGAGCCAAGGTTTACTCTGAAAAATCCACTTTGTAAATATGGTTTCGAGATCAGGATTTGAACATATTTTCTCTGGGATTGAAACGAAAGGCGTAACCACTACGTCAGGAGACTATCGAACCAGAGAACAACAGACACATGTAAGGTTTATCTATAAGAAATAACTGATGGTTTAGACATCGAACCAGAGAAATTCAGTCAAAAGTAGAGTATTTTTCGATAATACCAGCCTTACTGCGTATTTAGTATTCTTCATCACCAACAATCCTACACGCTTAATATTCTACATCACCAACAATCCTACACGCTTAGTATTCTTCATCCCCAACAATCCTACACGCTTAGTATTCTACATCACCAACAATCCTACACGCTTAATATTCTACATCACCAACAATCCTACACGCTTAGTATTCTTCATCCCCAACAATCCTACACGCTTAGTATTCTTCATCCCCAACAATCCTACACGCTTATTATTCTACATCACCAACAATCCTACACGCTTAGTATTCTACATCACCAATAATCCTACACGCTTAGTATTCTAGATCCACAACGATCCTACACCCTCAGTATTCCACATCATCAATAATCCTACACGCTTAGTTACAAATATAATTGTGCATATATTCAATATCCAAGAAAACTAATGCAGAGGTTCTCATTGATGCTGGCGTAAAAAGATCAATCATAACAAAAATTAGAGGCAGACAGTCAAGGTTTCTAGGGCATGCGCTGAGAAGAACACAGCTTGAACACTTAATAACCACTGGAAAGATCAAAGGGAGAAGAGATAGAGGTCGACAAAGAGAAAAGTTACTAGATGGGCTTGTATCGTGGCACGGTAGAAGCTCACAAACCGAGCTTATTGACAAGAGACAGAGTCGTGGAGAAACATGATCGCCTACGCCAGTCGGTATGGCACTTGATTGATTGATATATTCACATCTCATCCAAGAAAAACTCTGTTATGAAAGTGATATTATGTAATCATATTATATTTTCATCATTTGGAACTAGTTTGGAATTAGTGCGTACCTACATGATTGTTTCCCTTAACTATGCTTATCCGTATATGTTTATCCTTTATTTAATTAAAAATAACGATATTTAAGGTTTTAGGGTTAGGGTAAGGATTAGTTTAAAAAATATAACTAACATTAACCGATAACCCTAACCCTAAAAATGAATATGTAAATTAATTAGTGATTAATTATTGAAATATTATTTAGATTAATTAGCATAACGATACGTAGGTAGGCAGTAATTGCAAAAAGAAACCCGTCACATTTTTCTCCGCATTGTCAACGTATGTGAATTGTAGTAAATGTTTTTCATTGTGAAACGTCCTCAAATCATAAGTTCAGCATTTATTACGTAGCCAACACCTAATTCATTTATTCCGTAGCCAAAACCGTATTCATTTATTCCGTAGCCAACACCTAATTCATTTATTCCGTAGCCAACACCTAATTCATTTATTCCGTAGCCAACACCGAATTCATTTATTACGTAGCCAATACCTAATTCATTTATTCCGTAGCCAACAATTAATTCATTTATTCCGTAGCCAACACCTAATTCATTTATTCCGTAGCCAACACCTAATTCATTTATTCCGTAGCCAACACCTAATTCATTTATTCCGTAGCCAACACCTAATTCATTTATTACGTAGCCAACACCTAATTCATTTATTACGTAGCCAATACCTTATTCATTTATTCCGTAGCCAAAAACTTATTCATTTATTACGAAGCGAACAACTAATTCATTTATTCCGTAGCCAACACCTAAATCATTTATTCCGTAGCCAACACCTAATTCATTTATTACGTAGCCAACACCTTATTCATTTATTCCGTAGCCAACACCTAATTCATTTATTACGAAGCGAACAACTTATTCAACACTTTGGACCTAAATGAAAATATGGAAAATAACTAATCGCTGTCCTTATGTTCCATTTCATCTTCACGATAGTAATGTTTTTTACAAGATTATTGAAGTTACATTCAAGAGAGACAAGTGTTCAAGAATGAGAGTCATGCTCGTTGTGTTTAGATTTTCTTCAGTTAATTTAGGAGTTTATGTAAACAAATTGTGAAGCTTAGATTTTCTTATTTAAGACTTAGAACCATATCGTTGAGGTGAAATGTATTTCGTTCGTCGGAACCGACGATTACCCCAAAGCTCAATCAACATAATGAGGTTGCCTGTACTGTGCCCACAGAAACGACTAATGGGTCATGTGCGTGGTATGACTCACAGCATCTGTGGGAGAGTCTAAGTTTGACATTGAGTCGAACTTTCCTTCTAGCATGGTTTTTTTGCTGAGCACCATCGTGTCTCAGGTTATCTGAATGTGTTGCGTCACTCTTCCATGAAATTGTGTCAATATTGGAGTGAGTCAGTGTCCCATGAAATTGTGTCAATGTCGGAGTGAGTCAGTGTCCCATGAAATGGTATCAATATTGGAGTGAATCAGTGTCCCATGAAATATTATCAATATTGGAGTGAATCAGTAGCGCATGAAATTGTGTCAATGTTGGAGTGAGTCAGTGTCCCATGAAATTGTATCAATGTTGGAGTGAATCAGTGTTTCATGAAATGGTATCAATAATGTAGTGAATCAGTGATGTCTAAATGCGTCTGTAACACACTATACCTGTCATAGAGCCTTTAATAGAACCAGTGTGAATTTCACAATATATCATATCTTTTATACAGACGGATATTTTCTATGTGAACCGGGTGGCATGCCCAGCATGTCCGTGTCCTTATTTAAATATGTATGTTCCAATGTATCCATAGGAGTGTGTTGGAAGAATCGAGTACAAGGCACGGCCATCCTTCTTCAAGTCTCATATGTAAAGCGTCATCCAAGCCCTGTTGACTAGGTCCCAACTCCGCTGTACTGACCACATCGTCCGTATGCCACACATGCGCTTCCCAAAGATATTATCCTATGGTGAGCTGTGCGATGGTAAAAGTTCAAGCAGAAAAGGCGTCTCTAGGATCACCAAAAGAAATCTCTCAAGCACTGCAGCATGGATCCTAGCTCCTGGGAGGCAACATCCCTTCATTGCTCAGCTTGGAAGACACAGATCACTACTGACATGACTAAATTAGAAAAAATAGAGAACACTGGGCAATTTACAAGTGATGGAAGCGGAAGGACACATTCTAAAACTCTCCTACTCGGGACACATTCTAAAACTCTCCTACTCGGGACACATTCTAAAACTCTCCTACTCGGGACACATTCTAAAACTCTCCTACTCGGGACACATTCTAAAACTCTCCTACTCGGGACACATTCTAAAACTCTCCCACTCGGGACACATTCTAAAACACTCCTACTCTGGACACATTCTAAAACTCTCCTACTCGGGACACATTCTAAAACTCTCCTACTCGGGACACATTCTAAAACTCTCCTACTCGGGACACATTCAAAAACTCTCCTACTCGGGACACATTCTAAAACTCTCCTACTCGGGACACATTCTAAAACTCTCCTACTCGGGACACATTCTAAAACTCTCCTACTCGGGACACATTCTAAAACTCTCCTACTCAGGACACATTCTAAAACTCTCCTACTCGGGACACATTCTAAAACTCTCCTACTCTGGACACATTCTAAAACTCTCCTACTCTGGACACATTCTAAAACTCTCCTACTCGGGACACATTCTAAAACTCTCCCACTCGGGACACATTCTAAAACTCTCCTACTCGGGACACATTCAAAAACTCTCCTACACGGGACAATCTGCATTCCTGTATGCAATGAAATATAACTTTCCTAGCACAAATTGCACTCATCGGGCATCTACCAACTCACAAACCCAAACCACATTCATCATCATCAAGTGCCTTCTCCGCAGCGAAGGTTGGCTGCAACGTATCTCCAACATCTCCTGTTTCTTGTCTTGGTGGTGCACTCTGCTTGACTGTAACCTGTCCATTGTGTAATGTTAATCTCCCACGTGTATCTCTGCCTACCTCTTGCTCGCTTCCCTTTGACTTTACCCTCAAGTAAGGTCTTCAATAAGGTGTCATGTCTTTTAATGTGTCCAAAGTATTTTATTTCCTGATCTTTGTTTCTCTTAGTAGTTCTTTCTTCATATTAAGTGTTTTAGCACCTCTTTATTTGTTTTCTTCTCTTTCCATGATGTTCTCCCTATTCTTCTATATACCCACATCTCAAAGGCATCAATTTTGCCATCTAATTGTTTATTTAGTGTCCATGTTTCTGAGCCATACATTAATATGGAATAAATGTAGCATTTTATAATTCTCATTTTTAACTTGCTTGTAATTTGTTTAGATATTAATATTTTCCTCATGCCATTGAAGGTACTTTTAGCCATTCCTATTCTCCTTTTAACTTCTGTTTCACATCTGCCATCATTTGTGACTATGTGTCCAAGATATTGATACTGTTTTACTTGTTGTAGTTTCTCTCCCTGTATGTTTATGTTTACCTCCTTTTCTTCTGTGTCTTTGCTGATTATCATGGTTTTTGTTTTTTGAATATTTATATCCAGTCCATATTCATTACTTGATTTATTGACTTGATCTATTAGTCTTTGTAGTTCATGTTCACTTTCCGCAAAAAGAACAGTGTCATCTGCATATCTAAGGTTGTTTATTATTTTCCCATTGATCTTGACTCCTGGTATTTCTTCTCAAACCACATTAGACAATCATAGATATTTTATTTGTTCTACTTGTTCACACCATCTTTTTTATTTGTTCACATCTTTTTTATTTGTTCACAACATCTTTTTTATTCATGCCATGCTCATCTTCCCTTGCGAAGGAGCAACACTATCATCGTTGTGTATACTTCTTCTTCTGTCTTCTCCTTCTGCGTTCGTTCTCAAGCTCCTGCAGATTAGCAGGATGTAGTCCAGAGAACGGAATGCGCTGTGTCATAGTTTACAGCACTGCTGCGATATCTGCGCCTTTCGACCTGAAACATCCGACTTCAGAATAGCGTTGGGTCACTGACCCTATATGGGATGGCACAGCCAACTCCATCCCATAACCTCTTAGTCGCCTTTTACGACATGCATGGAAGGTAAATAGTGTTGCTATTCTTTGCTCCCCTTTGGGGCCCCTTGCAACTCACAGGCGATCGTGTATACTTACAGATTTATATTGCATCAGTACTTCACTGTCTGATGTTTTTTCTCAAAGAGATGCACATTGAGTTACGGATGAAGAATATTTGGAAAACGGTTGAGTCTCCTAGCGTGTCTTGCGTCTCATGTCCATGTTTCACAGGCATAACCAATTGATATTACTTCTGCTTAATGAACTATGCGTGTGGTAGTAGTCGTAATATCTCTCTGTTCCATACATTTTTCACAGTGTTTCAAATGTGGCACTAGCTTTATATATTATTGTGTTTACCTCAGTGTCGAATTTATAACGTGTGAGACAGTACTGGTCAGTTAGGTCAAACATACGACTGAAGCTTTACTACTTTCATGTGTATACGAGGATTAAATTGTCATTTTTGTGTACGGGTTAAAACATGGCCTCTGTTTTGTACACGTGAAAACATGTTGAAGCGTTATTTTTACTGGCTGTTACATTCTTCTGTGGTTGTCACAAGACAGTTTATTGTCGCTGCCTTTCTATATTTTGACAATTGCAGCATTTATAGATTATGAGGTAATATTTCTGACGAGCGCGTGACAAAGGTGTTGGTAAGTTTTTGGACTAACACATCAATCTTTCTATCTTGTAGGTGTCTGCTGGGATGGAATCCATGTCTATGTTTTCTATGTGACATGTGTCCGATTCCAATCTATACTTTATCATGTGTTGATATCATGTCAAGCTTTTCTGAATTTATCTTGTTGCATACGATATTTTGCATTATTTCTTGTAGACGTATGGCTGAATGATTTTTTTTTACAAATATAATAATATAGACATATTGTGACCATTGGTTTAGGATTTATAATTTTTCTGTAAGTAAAAAGACTCGTGGTGACCTTGCAGAACTTGGAACTTATGGTATATCCAAGGCATGGTATGCACGTTGTTCAACTCATCCATGGATATATTTTCTTTCTTAGCATTTATTTATACACCTTTCTTGCACATGATACAGATTGTAATGTTCATATTTTCATCATCAATACTTAACAACATATTCTTCTTGTACAACATACAGATTGTAATGTTTATATTTTTTTTCTCAATACCTAAATGTGTATTGTTGGTGTACAGCATACAGATTGTTACCATGTTGTTCTGACAGGCTGACGTTGCGCTTGAACTAGTTATGGGCACGAGGTGGGTGGGTGGAACAACAAAGAAACCTGTCGCAGGGCCAGAGTTGTGCACTGATGTCGACGTCTGTTTCAGCGGCATTAGACTCACAACACCATCGAGTCGAATGGCTGCTGAAACAGAGGGCGAAGCACTTATGGGAATGCCTCACGTGCTGTGAGAGCAGTTTCTAATCAAGAATCATGAATCAGATTGTAATGTTTATGTTTTCTTGCTCAATGCTTAAAAGCATATTGTTGGTGTACAACATACAGATTGTAATGTTTATGTTCTCATCATCAATACCTAAAAGCATATTGTTGGTGTACAACATATAGACAAAAATGAGTGAGAACAAGAATATGAATTGAGATGAACAACAACGTGGAAGAAGCATGAAATAAAAGTCGATTATATGAGATAATTTCCTTTCAGAAAATAATTAGGAGAGATATACGCATCTTAGCTGCTAGAAAAGCGATGAAATAACGAGCTGAGGGGAGTGAGATTGGGATAAAACGAGAAGTTAATGAGAGGAAGAACAGGAAGGCAGGACATAGAGGAGTGCATAAAGTAATGTGGTTTTTTTTCTTGTCACAGGAAACAAAAGTGGGGGAAAAGAAGATAGCTATAAAAAGAACATTTACCTTCTCAAAATGTAATAATTGATATTAAGAAAGATTTATCTAATGTCTCATATGTGTTAATTCTCACAATCATGTCGGTGAACATGCGGTAGTTCAAACAAATAGATTGCCTACAACATAGGTTGCCTATAACATATATTGCCTATAACATATATTGCCTATAACATAGATTGTCTATAACATAGATTGCATATAACATAGATTGCCTATATCATAGATTGCCTATAGCATAGATTGCCTATAACATAGATTGCCTATATCATAGATTGCCTATATCATAGATTGCATATAGCATAGATTGCCTATAGCATAGATTGCCTATAACATAGATTGCCTAAAGCATAGATTGCTTATAGCTTTTATTTACAATCCGAGTACGATATCCATATCCGACATACATAACTTCTGTAGCAGAGTTGTGTCAAACTTTCAACAGAATCGATTAACCGCCGAATCCTACTTAGTCGTTGCATATTACATGCATGCTATATGACAGTTTCGCTATTGATTGCTTCTCTTTAACGTGCAGCAAACCACATGATGTTGATACATTTGTTCAGAAAACGTTCAGCAAAATACGAAAAAAAGGGTTTTAATTGTGTATTTTCTGAATAGACAATTAGATCGTAGAGAGTCAAGTTGTTTATAGTTGATATTGGTAAGTATTATTAAATCTGGTTATAGTCATTGATTTATTCCACATTGCAAATACAAGTATCAATCTCATAATCTATATATGCCAATACAAAAAGATACTATTAGGAAATGTATTAATCTCATAATCTATATCTGCCAATACACAAAGATAATAATAGAAAATGTGTAGCATCATCGTTTTTTTTAGTTTATACTACATGCATTTGTCAAGTTCGTGTTCTCCACTACATCTCAACCATGTTAGTTAGGTGTGGTTTTGCCCATTTCACTACATCTCTACCATGTTAGTTAGATTTGGTTTTGCCCATTTCTCTACGTCTCTACCATGTTATTTAGACCTGGTTTTGCCCATTTCTCTACGTCTCTACCATGTTAGTTAGATGTGGTTTTGCCCATTTCTCTACGTCTCTACCATGTTAGTTAGACCTGGTTTTGCCCATTTCTCTACGTCTCTACCATGTTAGTTAGATGCGATGTCCCATAATGTGCCTTTTGCAATGAAATAACTACAAAATATTGCATGGTGTTCTTGTGTCATTCTTCTCCAAATCATTTCTAACTCTGTGAATCCATGCTATCAGTACATGAACAGTTTAACACGTAGCTTACAAATGGATATTGGGCGTTCTGAACTTTTACTAATGGCAGCTAGACTTCGTAATTATTCCACCTAGATATATTTGATATCGAACTCTTCAATATCTTATACTCGAATAACTTGCTCAATGTGTCTGCCTATCGTAAAAGCAATAAATTCCCGCGATTCTTACTACATCACTAGCACCCAACTCTGCCTCTTGCAAAGTCATTATGTATGAGCTGTAGACGAGTTTGTCCAGCTCTAGTTGTCGTTTATTTATACTGTTCATATTCCATAAAAGAACATTAATATATTTAAAAGCTAGAAATATTGCTCTTAATTTTGTTTTCCTATCTTCAATACGCCTGTTCTTTCTTTTCTTGCACACTATTAGACCAGTTACATTTTACTGCCATCTCGTGAACGACATATAAACATTAGGTACCAGCAAGTGGATAGCAAAGCCACATGGCGTGCTCCGTAAGCACCGGCAAAGATCCTACTGAGTGGGCTTCCTAAAAAGGTACAACATTCTACATGAAACTCGTGAAGTAATCCAGTACTTCCAGTAAAGTCACTGTCATACAACACTCCCGTAGATAGCCGCCATGTTGATCAGAGGCCCACTATAAACGAGGACTCGAGCTGCACAAAGATGACATTTAAGGACACTCAATCGCTTTAAAACTACATGTCTGAGAACAGTTATGAACATCAGATAGCAAGAACAGATTTTGGATACGACTGTCTGTGACAGCTCTGGTATCCATACCATTGACACTATCCTGATGCAGACACAGATTTGCTAGGCAGGCCATGTAGTATGCATGCCAGATCATCGTCTGCCAAAGATACGTATATATTGTAAGCTGCAGAAGGGCATGCTATCTCAATGTGGCCAAAATAAGCGCTACAAGGAGGCATTAAAGACCTCACTGAAAACCTTTGAAATAGACCAAGATACATGGGAAGAGCTTCCACAAAATAAAGCTATACTGCGCTTTACAGTAAAAGAAAGACGAAACATCTTGGGAAAAGAAAAGTACAGCAGATCAACAGCGGAGAGTTGTTAGAAAAACACATGTAGACAAAGAAACCGTCGTCTTTGTTCATTCCATACCTGAACTATCCAATTTACGGACTAAATATTGTCATCCACCTACTCATTATCAAGCACATAATTCGAACTGAATTTTCAAAAAGTGAATGTAACAAGTTGTCCCTACTTGTGATGGACGAACAACAATAATAAATGTATGGAGATCTATAAGGTGAGCTAGGACAGAACGAATTGTAAAAGCACTATAGAATGCGCTTATGACAATATGGTATTGCATATGGCAACACCATGATTGGCTATATGAGAAAAATATTTAACCAGAAAGAAATGCATAAAAATGGACACTGACTAGAAAAATGAAAATGTATGCGTTTCAGGGGAGCACTATGACATTAGTGTATTATCATCACATGCCGTCTCTACAACGAAGATTGACTTTGACTTCAACAGATTCCCATTCCCTTGTCAGATTCACTTGCCATTGTACACCTCTGGCCATGTTGGTGTAATCCGCTAGAATGTATCATGTTCCTGTCGTGATGTTTCCAAACCACCTGTGTCTCTGCCTACTGCTTGTTACATGACAATTATGATTAAATTGTTTGTAAAACGACAGCGGAAGAAACAGTATAACTCTCAGAAAACAGTATAATTTTTCCACACAGCAGAATCAATAATAGCATATTTTTACACCTTCAGATGTATGTAACATTTTGACGTATGTAACATTCTGATGTAAGTATCATTTTCACGTATGTACCATTCTGACGTATGTTACATTCTGACGTATGTGACATATTGATGTAAGTATCATTCTGACGTATGTAAAATTCTGACGTATGTGACATTCTGACGTACGTGGCATTCTGATGTAGTGACATTCTGACATATGTGACATTCTGACGTACGTGACAGTCTGACGTATGTGACATTCTGACGTGTGTGACATTCTGACTAACGTGGCATTCTGATGTAAGTATCATTCTGATGTATGTAACATTCTGACGTATGTAAAATTCTGACGTATGTGACATTCTGACGTACGTGGCATTCTGATGTAGTGACATTCTGACATATGTGACATTCTGACGTACGTGACAGTCTGACGTATGTGACATTCTGACGTGTGTGACATTCTGACTAACGTGGCATTCTGATGTACGTGGCATTCTGGCGTATGTGACATTCTGACGTATGTGACATTCTGATGTACGTGACATTCTCGCGTATGTGGCATTCTGACGCACGTGACATTATCACGTATGTGATATTCTTACGTATTGGATATTCTTAGATATGTGACCGTAGGATGTATGTGACATTTTGACCAATTTGATCTTATGACATATGTGACATATGTAGGTATGTGAACTTCTGATGTTTTTGGCCCAAAGAAAACCTTCCTCATAGGTAACAAGACATGCAAGTACTTGTCACAAATTTGTGCCCGACTAGAAATGGTATGACCAAGAGATAATTGGGAATAAAGAATTGTGGGAGAACTGGAAGATAAAAATATGTTGTTTTTATTGGTAACCCCATGTTCTGTGTTTGTCTTAGTGGGAACTTCTGTTTAGAATGTGTGTGTAGTTTATGTTTTCAGTAATCATCCTTGAAATAACGTATTCTCTTGATCTTCTTCTTTCGTTCACTTGAAACATGTCTATATCTGTAATTCTGTCTCCTTAATAAAACTCACTGTCTTTTGTAGTTCATACAGTGTCCCATAGAGCTTTGATTCCAGTGTTGTTTCCTCTGGCCAATATGTCTGCCTCAGCGTTTCATGCTCAGAACACTCTTGAAGTATATGTTTGGCACTCTGTACTGCCTGTCCACATGTACACATGGCCGTGTTGCCAATCTTGAGCTTTGTATACGTGTGACTGCGGAGTCGGTTGTGTCCTGTTCTGAGACGTAGAATTATAACTTGTTCTGATCTGTTCATAATGTGATAATCATCTTGTGTTGGTGTTTGTGGCTTTCTTATTGACTTTATCATCTGTTTTTTTATGATGGTAGGTGATTGGTATATCTGGTTGGTCTTCAGCAGCACCTTCCTTAGCCAGTTGGTCTGCTTTTTCATTTCCTGGTATTCCACAGTGAGAGGGTATCCACTGTATGGTTACCCTATACTGGTAAGATAATTCGCTAAGTAGTTTTTTCTCTTGATCTGATTTCACTCTTGTAACTTCTTATGTTTGTGTAGTTTATGTTTTCAGTTATCATCATTGAAATAACGTTTTCTCTTGATCTGATTTCACTCTTGTAACTTCTTATGTTTGTGTAGTTTATATTTTCAGTTATCATCCTTGAAATAACGTATTCTCTTGATCTGATTTCACTCTTCTTACTTCTTCAATCCTTGGCATCTCATTATATATCGCTATTTTTATCTATTAATAGTGTGTAACATTGTGCGCACTGTTCTAAATATAATTGAACGCGTTTCCCAAAATATTTATTTATTTCCTGTCTGTTCATGTTCAGAGATGTCCTGTATAAACATCTCAGTACATAAAAACAAGTTTGTGTTATTTATGTGTGTTTTCGTTTCTTGAGAAAGGTTCTGTTTGGACCGTAGCGTAGAATCAGTCCTTGTTATTGTGCGTGTTATTATTATTTAGTTCATCCTTTTTTATTTTGATAGTTAGTATTCTTCCTCTTCTTCTTTCCTTCTTCTTTCACCCTTTACGGATGTCGAGGTGAAATACAATGTTCTTGTTCTCGCTTTTCTGGCAACTTCAGATAATGCTATTTGGTGTTCGTGTAATATCTCTTTGATGTTGTCGATCCAGCGTACTCTAGGTCTACCCTTTGCTCTTCTTTCTTGCTTCTCCTCTCTTCATATATGCTTTAGAAACTAATTAATCACACGGCATTCTTTCCAGATGACCAAAACAGTAACATTATTAACTTAATATAATCTTTATCGCTTATTTGTTTTGTTACTGCGGCACTCCCCACTTTGTCGGACATCCTCTGACATTTTGGTTATATATTGTTATTATTACTATTATTATTATCATTATTATTATTAATATTATTAATATTATTATCTAACACCAGCTCATGTCTGCTAAGAGCATTCACCCACATGAGTTCTGATTTAATCAGCTTCGTTATATTCCAGTAAATCTTCAAATTACTGGGATTTTATGGAAGTTCGGTTGATATTATCATCAGCAATATTTTTCTATTCTTTTTTATTTGTTAAATGTTGTAGACGCCATTTTCTTCTGTTATAAACGATGCGTTGTTATAACACAATTGTTGCATAAATGTAATTATGTTGGTGTACAACATAAAACTAGATTTACGCACAGCTTCATCAGAACGCCCAACCCGGATACACTTGATTTTGACCATATCACGGTAGTCGACGCTGAAAGAATATATACATATATAAATATATATGAATTCGGACGTGTCAGTCCAAAACCCACATACAGCGGCGAAGCAATAACCTATGACACAACACATTCTGGTCTCTGGACTACTTTATGCTAATTTGCAAATCTGCTGCGGTTTAGTAATATAATCAACGCAGCCTACGAACATATATATATATACATATATATGTATATATAAAACGTAACATATCCTGTTCAGGATGTAACCATCAACCTAGTATTGTTTTGCTGTAGTGGTTTTCTATGCAATACAAAAACGTCTAATAATGTGCCATTGCTTTCTGAAATGGTCCAGACGAGCAATTTCCGGTGGTGTTATTCTAATATATATATATATATTTGTATATAAATGTATATACAAATATACTAGAATACATGCCTGGCGTTGCCCGGGCGAGAATAAAACACAAAGAAAAATATAATAGATGCAAATATGTTTTTTTATAAAGTAGTGATGACTCGGATACGTTTCAAATTCTACATGCTAGCGTTTCGACATAGCAAAGGCATACACTCTGATGTGAAGGAATACCTTTAAAATAACAACAATAAAAATAAACTAGCCTCGATTCATTATTCAAATGTATCAAAGGCGTGTCAATTTGTTTAAGCCTAAGATTTTTATTTTAAATTTTTTTTAAAACAACAATGCCTCTGAGGATCGAACTCCGAACACACTTAATCTATGGCCAAGCTCCAATGTTCCACTGACTTTGCTAGACACTGTAAAATTTACATGGTAAAATTAGTATCCATATATAAAGCGTAATCGTGCCGCGAACGTTAATGAGTGGGTAAGCCATCGGTGTGAAATGCAAACATATGTTAAATATTTCATTTTACAGAATCACCTACCAAAATAATAGCAGACGCGCAGATGGTCACACAGTTTACCTGTTAGTGTACCGTAAACATCAGTTTAAACACACTTAACTTACTTTACGTAAGTACAATTGTTGTAACGTTTCACGCAGTTACCATGTATTGATTGTCGGCTAAACATCCTGTAAGAAGCTACAATTATAATTTAAGATTATAGTAAATAGTAGGTCTATAACCGTTACGGCATTTGTTGTTGACGGTGTGGCTTGACCTTTCAGCGACAGATTTTGAGACATATGTGAAACTTTTTCATTTTGTACAATAAAATACCACAAAAACAGCACAACCGCAATTTTAGACAATATTAACCATATGAATGCATCGTAAAATTCTATTTAATCAGATTAATCGGCGATAAAATTGCTGTAATACATATTTCTACAACTCAGTAGACATATTACGTTAACGGCATTTGTTTACTATACTTTGACCTTTGTTAAACGGCCGGAGGGAAAACCTCAGCCAATCGTATGATTGGTCGAGTCGAAATTCTACAAACTGCTATTCCCTTCTTTGTTAAATTTCCTGTAAATTTGCAAATTTTTATTCGCCTCTGTTACGAAATGGAGAAACGTATACTCGTACATTGGGCAGACATAGAACTACTGAGTTATTATATTTATATGCATACACACAAACATATATATATATATATATATATATATATATATATATAGTGCTATTTTCTAGGAAACACGGTGGGTATAGGCTTAGTTTGCGAAAAATGGCTCTCCTCCTCGATATAACACACACAAACACAATTTTGATATATGAAATGTAACTTTAACTTCAATAGTTTGATATTTGGCCATAAAGAATTCGTATGTGTGGATACAAAATTCTGAATCGGGATTCTACATCAAATTTAACCGAATTTTCCACAAAACTGGTTGTTAAGAGTAACAATACTTTAACAATTGTCAAAGCTGAAGTTGTAGTATTGTGAAACATACCTGCCAGGCAGTTCTTCTATTTAATCACGTGCTCTTATCCACACAACGCCAGGATCTTCTCTGAAGTTGTGATCACTTGTCCCTTTGCGTGTTATCTAATTGACAAGCCAATGAAAATCACCAGAAAGTTGGTTCGGCAAAGATAAATGACGTATGGGATTGAAGCAAAACATTATTCTGGAAATTTATTACTAAATGCTCACACAAAAATTAATTTACATATTTTCTCTGAAAATTTGTGAAAATCACTTTCACACATGAAAACCCGGTCAGCCCCGAGCACGCTTCGCTTATTTTCGCGGATATTCCTGTGTTAGTCACCATTGACATTACAAGTTTGTGGGTTAAATTTCGATTCATCATTTTAATATTATGCATTTGACTTTCTTGGTATTTTCTTTGGCTAACACAAAGTGAGTATTGAAAATCTCGGAAAAAGTCAAATTTCCTTAAGGATGAATCCCGATTAACCAACAAGACTGTACCAATGGCGAAAGACCAGGTGAGATTTTCCTGGTTTTTGCAAAAGGTGAAATCGGATATTTCGAAACGACTTTTTGTGCTAAAAGTTAGTGTCTGGGAAAAGTGGGCGGATCAACTATCAGACTGTGATATGTATCTTTAGTTTCAAAAATATATTTTAAAAAAGTAAAGTAACCCATAGCATTTATTAATGCCGTAGGGGTGTGAGATGTTAGCGATCTCACATTTCAGAGGCTCTGCAAATGAGGGCGGTAGCCAATTCCTCTCCCTCGCAGTCTTTACTTCCCGGATTAATCCGGTACCCATTTAAGGCTGGGTCGACCTGGGAGCCGTTGCGATCTGAAAACATTTCCGACTCAACTGGGGAATGAACCCAGGACCACTCATATGCGAAGCCAGTGCGCTAACCACTGCGCTAACGAGGCTCCCTATATATACTCACTGCGCAAAACTAAAATCCGACAGGTAAAGCTTCAAACGAGGTAGTAAAGTTTTGCTATTAACACGAAACACACATAGGCACACAAACAAATCAATGTTTCGACCAAAAGTCTTTCTTTAGTTTCAGGATGTTTCCGGACACACGCTTTATCGCTGATTATATCACACAGGAGACGGATCAGTGTCGACTGTTTACTGTTCGTATCAAACAAAAATAACTACTTTGGACATTTAACTAATTCACTGTATAATTTTTGTTTTGGTTATGCAAACCCGTTTCTTTAAGATGAACCAAATGAGTAACAGAGTAAGAAACAAATGCAACAAATAATGAAAGGTGGGTATACGCCGTATGTGTGCATTCGTCCAACACAATTTGTGTTGACCAATTTTATCATCCACTTTTTAAATTCAATTATTAATTGAGAAATTCAATATGCTTTTGATTCTGTTCACAAATGTTTTCAATCTGCTAAATGTGATGTTTGCCTTGGCGATCATTATATACACTTGCTCATCAGAGGTGGTATTTTATCATAGTGTACTACCTAGGTATGTCACAACGTTCAGTGCTATGATATTTACCTTTATGCAGGGCTCGTGATCTATTTTGCCAGGTGTAACGTGGCTTCTGTTTTCTCCGTATTAATAGTCAGCCCAAAGTTGGTGTAGGATTAGCAGAATATGAATATAATAATTTGTACAGTACATCAGCCTCAGATCCCCAGTGATGTGTGATTTAATTTGTGGTTTTTGTTCGAAATACCGAAGGCTGATCAATTGTTTATCAATGGACGCGCATGCGGATGCGTATGTGGATCTCACAAATGGCTCACTAGACAAACCAATCATGCAATAGAAAATCTTAGTAGATGACATGCCTTTATATTGAGGTTATCTTCTTATAGAAGCTTCATGGGACGTCATCTATACAATTCCGTAGTCGATAACAGTAACAATATTGTTCCGAAAGGCCAACGTTGTGCTTGAACTAGGCTTGTCGCAGGGGCGAGAGTTGTGCCCTGATGCAGACGTCTGTTTCAGCCGCATTAGACTCGAAAGACCATCGATACGGATGGCTTCTGGAACAGAGGGCGGAGCACTTATGGGAATGCCCCACGTGCTGTGCTGCCGGTTTCTAATCACGAATCAAGAGAGAGAGTCATCAATGCGATAGCTGATGTCTACTCCCAAATCAAGATCTCTGAGAGCATCATCCAACCTGACAGAGCACAAGATGCTAAACTCTTCTTTTTCTGAAATGGTTATAATGGTAAGGATGTCTTTCTGTGAGGTGTCACACTTAGCGTTTGAAATGATGGCTTCATTTCGTAATCGTAACCTTCGATAATAGTTACCATGTTGTTCTGACAGGCCGATGTTGTGCTTGAACTAGTTATGGCCACGGCTTGGGTGGGCGGAACAAACAAAAAACTGGTTGCAAGTGCAAGAGTTGTGCCCTGATGTCGACGTATATTCGGCAGCATTAGACTCGAAACAGCATCGATTCGAATGGCTGCTGGAACAGATGGCGATTGACTTATGGGAATGCCCCACGTGCTGTGAGGCAAGTTTCTAATCAAGAATCAAGAATAATGGTTTACCGCTACAAGTAGACATTTAGCTGATATGTGTAAAGATCACTGACAACTGAAAGATAAAAGTGTAGTCTGTGAAATGTTTGCTACCATTCTCTCGTTTGCTTTTATCATGAGATGTCTTCAGTTTAGGTGATATAGTAAAGGCATAATATAATGCAGGTATCTGTGTTGTCGTCAGCCATGTTGCCAGTCATGTTGTCAGCTATGTTTTCAGAGATGTTTCACTTATGTTGTCAGCTATAGTGTCAGCTATGCTGTCAGTCATGTTTGTTGTCTGCCATGGTCTAAGCCATGTTGTCAGCTATGTTTTCCGCTATATTGTCAGTAATGTTGTCAGCAATGTTGTCAGCTCATCTGCCAACCATGTTATCAGCTATGTTGTCAGCCATGCTGCCATATTTTTCAGGGATGTTCTTAGCCATGTTATCTGCTATGATCAGCCATGTTTTCAGCTATGTTGTCAGCAATGTTACTTAACTGGTGTACGTGTGAGCGACTTAGTGTAAAATATACTCTTGGGTATCGTAATATCGAAAAACCATGACAACATAACCTCACATCTTTTAATGAGATGCATAATACTGTAAAAAAAAGGATTCATCATCAAGTGACATATTCTTTCCAGAACGTAGTCTTTCCTATAGATCTATTGAATTCTCCACGGCCTTGACCAAGTTTTCCTGCCTCGTCCAGTGACATGCGCAGCCATTCTTGAATGTCGTTTGCCCAACGGCAACTTGGTCGGCCTTTGCTCCTGCTGCCTTCTAACATCCCCTCCAGTAACACTCTATCCATGCCGTTGTGTCTCTTAATATGACTGAAAAAATAGCTTTTTCTTTATTATGGTGTTCAGAAGCCAGCCTTCCTGGACGTTAATTGTTCGTAACACCTCCTGGTTTTTTTTTGTTGCTGTCCATGGTATTCTCAAAACTCTTCTATAACACTTTAATTCAAATGATGTTATTCTCTTGGACACCGCTTAATTTAGTGTCCATGCTTCACATCCATATGTCGCCACAGGAAATACACATGTAAACATAATTTGGTTCTTATGTTAGTACCTTGCCATAGTTTCTTTATGTGTTTTAATTTTACCAGCGCCATTGCTGTCATCTCTTTATCTAAACTGCGCAGTCCCCCGCATTGTTTATACTCATCATCATCAGGTGCCATGCCGGGTGGCGTAGGAGGTCATGGCTCTCCACAGCTCTCTGTCCACAGTATTATGTATCAAAGTCGTTGTTGTTTCTATGCCGTGCCAGGTTGTCAAACTGTCTAATATTTTCTCACGTTGTCGCCCTCTGTCTCTGGTGCCTTCAATCTTGCCTGTTGTGATTATGTTCTCTAAACCTGCCTGTCTCATGAAGTGGCCAAAAAAAGAAGATTGCCTTTTTCTTATATTGTTGATTAAGGTCCGTTTCGCATTTAACTCTTTTAATACCTCTACATTAGTTTTTCTGGCAGTCCATGGTATTCTCAGCATTCTTCTGTAGAACCACATCTCTGTTGCCTCCAATCTCCCACTTTCCAGTTTGTTTATTGTCCAAGACTCACACCCATATGTTAGTATAGGGGTTATATAACACTGCAGAACTCTCTTTCTGTTTATACTAGTTCCTAAATACTCAAAATGTGTCACTTCCTCCAAAAAAGATACAGCTAAAAAAGTGTTAGAGGAATGAAATTTAAACACGGCGACATGAACTGGAAGACTATACGCAATTATTAGTTAGGAATTTTCAACATAACTTAAGTCTTTGTCCGACTCTGTGGTGAAGTGGCATCAATCAATCAATAAACCCATAACCCTTCAGGGTCGTAGGGGTACCACATTGGATGCTTCAGCACACAGAGTCCTCCAGCGAATTCTATCGTCAGCGATGCGGATGAGTGTGGAAATATCTAGCCCTGTCCATTCCTTGATGTTGTCTGTCCATGTCTTTATTTGTCCTCCTCTGCTTCTTCCACCCTCGACAGTTCCCTGCAGTATTGTTTTTGACAAGGAATCGTGCCTGCATACATGTCCGAACCATGCTAGTTTTCGTCGTTTCACTATTGAAAGCAATGGCTCCTGGACACCTGCACACATCTCTACTTTATTTCTTACGTACACATTGGTCTTATGTTCCCTATAGGAAATTCGTAGAATTCTTCTGTAGCATTTATACTCGAAAGCCTGTAATCTTCTCTCCATGTCCGCAGTGAGTGTCCAACTCTCACAACCATACAACACAACAGAAAGCACCAGCGACCTATACATTTTGATTTTCACTCCAACACTGATGTTGCTTTTCCAAATCACAGTTAGCCTTGACAATGACGCTAAAGCCATCTCCAGCCTTATTTTTAGTTCTGCTTTGCATTTACCATCGCTGCATATACTGGATCCGAGGTATTTAAAGGTATTCACCTCTTCAAGCTTGTGTCCATTCATCATGATATTAGTCTGGTTTTCTGTGTCTCTGCTGTTTACCAAAATTTAGCCCTTATCTGAATTGATTTCCATTCCGTACTTGCTGGTAACTTTTTCTAACTTTGATGTTAATTCTTGCAATGATTGTTCTGACCCAGCTATAAGATCAATATCATCAGCGAATCGCAAGTTGCAAATAGGGCGACCTCCGATCGATATAGACGTGTTGTAGTCATGTAATGTCTCTTGTATGATGTGCTCTAAGTATATGTTAAAAAGTACTGGGGGCATTATGCATCCCTGTCGAACTCCCACAGTTGTTTTGAAGAACTCTCCAATTGTATTGTGTGACAAGACAGCACTATTTGTGGCATAGAACGCGTATGTCACGGCTAAGGTGCCGAGTGCGTTCCATTCTACAGACATTTGAACATCCGGACCGTTAAAGAAAGCACTGACAATTATTGAACGTAATTATATTGCCTAGACAATCTCTACAGCCATAAATGATGGGATGTTGTTTTCGTCCTGAATAGGATACGGTACCAATTTTCTTAAATTATCGCATAATATGAAACCGTGCACAACTTCATATCTGTAGACGTCATTTTTCGATCACGTAAAACAGTTGTATTCATGACTTCAATGAAAGCCATTTCTATTGACTTTATTAGTTAAGAAAATGTAGCCGAAAACCGGGATGCATGGAGGTCGACATTATGAAAAGGTGGAGACACTTCTAAAACAATTCTGATGAAGACTAAAATATACAACTCAGACATACAGTAATAGATACAGCAACAATACAGGAGCTGACGCATTCTACAACACTAATACAAGAACCTGCTAAATAAATAGTAAAAAAAAACTAACAAAAAAAGACATAGGATGTTCAGTAACATGGTGGTTTAGTCTGAACTATTTTCTAGGTAATTGATGCCAATTAAAATTTAAACATTTTTTAAGTGAGTCTAACATTTCTAACAGAGATCTTGTTTCTGATTGAGTACAGATGATTGTTTTGAGAATCAATTCTAGTTGGCAGTTTTTTCACAGTCATACACAATAACTGTAACTAAATGCGGGTACATGCTCAGTGAGTGTCGCTCTTGTTGATCTCTGTACTTGATGATACTCGTGATTTCACGTTCAACTGTATACTTGTTACCGATGTTTCATCTGACCCCCCTATTTTCGTATGGTTTTTCCGTGAAGGATAAGCAAACTGAGTGCATGATTATTATCTGAGGAGACTTGTAAACCATCTTATAACAAAAGATGTGGCGCCTGCACAGAGGAATGAGAGTGGCTTTAACCATCAAGATACGGAAACAATCACTGTGAACAACTTTTAACATCTGACGATTGTATCTGCATACTAATTCTAAAACTATACGCCCTCAATACTACGATCAATTATAGATTCTGATTATGTTTCTGTATTCTTGACGCCCATACACATTGTGTTTCACTTAGTCGAGATTCACTTGTTACACAGAAAAATAAACTATTTCACGTACACAATAAGCAAGAAGAATTATAGTTCGTTCAATAATTCATGTTCGTTCAATAATTCAATAATTCACCGTTGATATTCATATTTTAAAAATTGGTAGGTAGATTGGAAAATGCACATAACATTTGGTTATATATATAGTATTGAATGATGATGATAGTATTGAATAAGTAGCAAATAATGGCAGTAATATTTTACAGCAAAACAGAAAATTGTGGATATGAATAAGGCATATTCCAACTATATATAATATCAAGAAATGTGTGATAGTTATCATTACTTGCAGAGCTTGTATAAAACAGTTTTTATCTGTGATGATCAAATAGTCTTATGTTTTTCTTGTGGAATTAGTATTGAAGAGAAATATGTCTATGATTATTCGATAAATAAAGGTGACTGCAAACACATAGTTGTGAGAAGAAAATCAATGAAGTTTATTGTCTATTGTCTTTCCCCAGGTGGTTTGTGATCCACTGTTGCCGTTAAGTGTAGGGGTGATTAGAGCTCGAGCTTGCGTTCTAAAGTCAGATGTGTGGCCTCGACTGTGCTATGACAGTATCTGTTTAGGATGTCCCAGACGTTTTCTATCTATCTTCTTCGTGGCCTTCCTCTGGCCCTGTACCCTGATAGTCATATTGTTATAAGACGGTGATATTGTACGATATTTGGTCGATGTGAGAACAACAGAGAATGGCACATTAACTATTTTATTACGCATGTGGTTGCGTCTGTGGGTCTCACCAATGGCCCACTAGACATACCACCCATGCAAAAGAAAACCTTAGTGGATGACATGCCGTTATATTGAGGTTATCTTCTTTTAGAAGCTTGATGGCATGTTATCTATACAGTTATGATTTTGATTTGTTGTTGAAATGTTTTTCATGTTTGCCTGAATATACATGTATGCACCCTCTGTGGTTAGGAGGGAGCCAGAGATGTACTTTGCAGCACTGAGAAGGAGGAAACTGACATCCCTGTTTTCCCTATGGCTGAGGCACAGTGACTCAGTACGTGACAATCCTTTTGACTTCAACATTTGGTTGCATGCCTGGAGCTATAGAGAAATTCGGCATAACCAGTAGTCCATTGGTGGCGGGAAATGAGCACAGTGAACCCGATATTGGCTACAGTGGCTAGATGCAGTGCATAGGTTGAAACCTACCTTCCTGGAGGTGTGATAGTTATTCTCTGGCTCCGTCCCAGGGTGGGCCGAAAACCAAAGACTTCCCAGCAAAATAATGCCATCTAATGGCATTAGGTCAAAGGGCATGAGCCCATGGACCGCTGGATCAGCAACCAACTAACCAACCATTTTATTCAGATTCTGAAGACTCAAAAAGATCGACAACTGATAAGGACTGGATAAAATGCTGGATAAATCTTGCTGCCATTAAGTCCCTTCATCTAAAAAATAGTCATGCACATCACATTTTCTCCAGTACTCAATTTTTATTTATGCGAGGGGATTATGTTTGTTACATCACACAGTCTGAAAGTATTGTTTATTGCGGCAACTTAGTCTTTTACCTTCAGCCCACACAAGTTCAATGGTATTGAGATGTTAAAGGTAAGGTGGTAGCCGAAGAGAAGTATGACAATGCACAGCGATTATTTTGTCAATTACAAGAGTCGTTGTCTTCTTTGTTCGTCTCATGAGGTCGAACGACTCTAGTATTAATTTATTGCTGCAAATTGCTTTATTTTCTTTTGCAATCCCTGTTATGATATATGTTTTTGTACTTGATAAAGTGGAGAGTTTGTCTTCCAGTGCTACTTTGTTATGATAGGAGGCATTGTCTAATTCATGACAACCTATCTAGTGCTGGTATAAATGAGTCCACTAACCAATTCCTGAAAATAATTCCAATAATTTATGTGCGATAGCCTCTATAATATGCAAATATATTTTGATAATTTATTGTTCTGCTCCACTGACACTACTATTTGCGTTACTGCCTGCATGAACTATTACAATGTGTTTACCTTTAATGTTAGGAATTCCCCTGGTCTTAGTTCCTTCAAGTGTTTACCACTCGTTATGAAATACATGGTGAGCATTTATCCACGATTCATCCAGATATATGTCATAACATCCCATCCTACGCCTACATGAAAGTTCATGCCCACGATATTTGCATATTGCAGATATGAGGTGCGCTTTCCCATATACTATGCTCTTGCGTGTAAGAAATTTCTGAAAAGTGAAACCGCTACCACTAACAACCCTCCTCCCCCCCCCCCCAAATGTGGTTTTAGAAATAGTAATATAATAATGCCTGAGCAGACGAACGTTCAGTTTACCTAGTGCTAGCGGAATCATTTGACGAAACATTTTAAGCATCTCACGTACAATAACATTTTTGTCGAAATAGTCCGTCTTCCTTTTCCGATTTTGCTGTCCTTCATGATTTATATAATTGCAGTAATGTTTTATCCAACGGTTAAATGACATTTTATTAAAACCGAGAATATGTTGTGTTTTCTTTTTATGTTTTTTTTATTTCGTACTATAGAGTCGTTGTCTTCTTACTTCTCTGCAAACGTAACCGTGTAATTGTGTAGTCACATTTTGCATTGTAGTGAATTCACACTTAAAACTCAATATGTAATAAAATTCTTAACTACTTATATAAATTATCTAAACTGAACAAGATACAATAATAAAATCACGACGTCGAATATGCGATACGCCTTTGAGTAATCTGGAGTTTAGCTATTATTATAAGAATACAAAATTAGGTTATCTAACAAAAATATAGAGCACAGCTGATATTAAATGTCTTGATATATCTCTTCTATAGACATACCCTAGTATTTCCGTGCTTTTCATGTCTGACAATTTTGACATAACATCCCAATTACCAATGAAAGTTACGATGATATTAATGTCACATTTATTTACCAAGTCTATCAATTACAATGGAATATCTAAATGAAATACAAATGACAACATATTCGCACTCATGGAATTCGTCGTTTCTGTACTAATGTGGGTCGACTTGATATAGACGTTAAAGTTGATCTGCATCCAAAGAGAAATCCTTCACAGGTAATGTCTTCCTATTTCTATCGTCCCTTTAATTGGTCAGTATATTTATAATTTGCGTCACAGCAAATGAAGAGTTGGAGAGAGAAAAAAAAAACAATAAACAAATAAAGCTTATTTCTCCTCATCAATCGGGTTTTTCGACAAACTCGAGCGTAATGTAAAAAAATGGCACATTACGTACATTCACACAAGCTTTATAAACGTATAATGTATAGAGAAAACGTTTTAAATCTAGTTGCATTTTTAAAGAGCAAAAATGTTTTATAGGGTCATGGATAATCTCAAGTTGGATTCAAAAGATCTTTTTGATGTAACAAGTAGTTCTGGAGAAAAATAATTTCAACTGATAATATGAATTATGGAACGAAATATAACTTCCTGTGCAATGACCAGAACATAAAAATGGAACTTATATTTAGCGAAATGTTTATCAGGTTTTGCATTCATATCGTTACAAGTGCCATACCCATTTTTAAACAAACTGTTTTAGAGAGCAATCAGAACCGTTTTATTTATATATATATATATATATTTGCTTCCATATTTTTTAATGTTTCCCTCTGTGCAGACCAATGACAAATATATATGTGTGTGTTCATCCATCACAAGATGATGATGGCATGTGACGTATTCCTTCCAGAACGTTGTCTTCCCAATGAACTCTCTGAACCTCTCTCTGTCTTGGGCGATGTGGCTTGCATTTTCTAGCGATGTATTCATGTTATCTTTAATGTCGTCAGTCCATCGTCTTCTTGGTCTGCCCCTTCTCCTCCTCCCAGGTACTCTTCCCTCCATTATTTGTCTTTCTAAACAGTTATTTCTCTTTATATGACCAAACAGGCGTAGTTTTCTTTTTGTTATTGTGTTTAGTAACCAACACTCTGGAATATTCAATATGTTTATAATATCTGAGTTTCTGGTTTTATCCTTCCATGATATTCTAAGTATCTTTCTGTAGCATTTCAGCTCGAAGGCGTTGATCTTCTTTGCCGCTGTTTTACTTAGAGTCCATGTTTCACAGCCGTATGTTGCAACCGGAAAAATAAATGTTCGTAACATTAGCACTTTAGATGATGATGACCATATGTTGTATCTACATTTGAAAGAGTTATAACCATGCCTAATATCTACATTTGAAAGAGTTATAACCATGCCTAATATCTACATTTGAAAGAGTTATAACCATGCCTAATATCTACATTTGAAAGAGTTATAACCATGCCTAATATCTACTTTTGAAAGAGTTATAACCATGCCTAATATCTACTTTTGAAAGAGTTATAACCATGCCTAATATCTACTATTGAAAGAGTTATAACCATGCCTAATATCTACTATTGAAAGAGTTATAACCATGCCTAATATCTACTATTGAAAGAGTTATAACCATGCCTAATATCTACATTTGAAAGAGTTATAACCATGCCTAATATCTACTTTTGAAAGAGTTATAACCATGCCTAATATCTACTATTGAAAGAGTTATAACCATGCCTAATATCTACATTTGAAAGAGTTATAACCATGCCTAATATCTACATTTGAAAGAGTTATAACCATGCCTAATATCTACTTTTGAAAGAGTTATAACCATGCCTAATATCTACTTTTGAAAGAGTTATAACCATGCCTAATATCTACTATTGAAAGACTTATAACCATGACTAATATCTACTTTTGAAAGAGTTATAACCATGCCTAATATCTACTATTGAAAGAGTTATAACCATCCCTAATATCTACTTTTGAAAGAGTTATAACCATGCCTAATATCTACTTTTGAAAGAGTTATAACCATGCCTAATAGTTTGTAGACGACTAATAAACCCTATTCGAGCTGTAAATGTCCTTGGACAGTTAGGGCATGAAATGAGGACTATAGACGGATTTTGCTCTATCCGTGACTTTCTAGCTACTCTCCGCTGTTGGGCTGCAGCATTTCTCCTGTTTTCAAAAGATGGTGCGGTCGTTTTTACCGTAAAGCGCCATTTATAATGAAGACACATTATTTATACAATGTGTAGAACATGCAATGAACTGAATACAGGACATAGACAATATAATTAATTGATAAATGTGATCATAAACATCATGACATGCCGTCTCCGCAACGAAGTTTGGCTGCAACGTATCTCCAACATCTCTTGGTTCTTGTCTTGGTGGTGCACTCTGATAGACTGTAACCTGTCCATCGTGTGATGTTACTCACCCACTTGTATCTCTGCCTACCTCTTGCTCGCCTCCCTTTGACTTTACCCTCAAGTAAGATTTTCAACAAGGTGTCATGTCTTTTAATGTGTCCAAAGTATTTTATTTGCCTGATCTTTATTTCTCTTAGTAGTTCTTTCTTCATATTAAGTGTCTATATCACCTCTTTATTTGTTTTCTTCTCTTTCCATGATGATCTCCCTATTCTTCAATATACCCACATCTCAAAGGCATCAATTTTGTCTTCTAATTGTTTATTTAGTATCCATGTTTCTGAGCCATAAAATTAATATGGAGTAGATGTAGCATTTTATAATTCTCATTTTTAACTTGTTTGTAATTTGTTTAGATATTAATAATTTCCTCATGTCATTGAAGATACTTTTAGCCATTCCTATTCTCCTTTTAACTTCTGTTTCACATCTGCCATCATTTGTGACTATGTGTCCAAGATATTGATACTGTTTTACTTGTTGTAGTTTCTCTCCATGTATGTTTATGTTTACCTGCCGTTCTTCTGTGTCTTTTTTTATTATCATGTTTTTTGTTTTTTGGATATTTATATCTAGTCCATATTCATTACTTGATTTATTGACGTGATCTATTAGTCTTTGTAGTTCATGTTCACTTTTTGCCAAAAGAACAGTGAGATCTGCATATCTAAGGTTGTTTATTATTTTCCCATTGATATTGAGTCCTGGTATTTCTTCTATATTTTTAAAGATATTCTCTGTGTAGATATTAAATATGCTTGGTGATAATATGCATCCTTGTCTTACCCCTATTCTTATTTCTATGAATGGAGAGTAGCGGTTTTCACACCTTATTGATGCAGTTTGTTCCCAATATATATTTCGAATAAATCTGGTCTTTTCCATCTATGCCTATTTCCTGAAGACATTTGATTAACTATTCATGTTGGACTCTGTCAGAGGCCTTGCTGTAGTCTATGAAGCAAATATAGATACTTTTTTGGACTTCTATATATTTATCTATCACTAGCCGGATACTCAGTATAGCTTCTCTGGTTCCTTTGTGATAAAAATGTGATAACCTCTAGTCAATGAGTGACAATAATAATCTATTTGATAGGCTTTCTTTTCTGTTGAGCTGTTGCACTTCTCTTTTCACAATATGTTGCGCTTTTTTTAGAACGCCATGATCATTTTTTGAGGCTGTAGAGCGCCATGTAGCTATATTTTGTGGAAGCTCTTTCCATGTATCTTGATCCATTTCAAAATCTTTCAGTGAAGTTTTTAATGCGTCCTTGTATAACGCATTTTGACCACTTTGAGATCGTATGCCCTTCTACAACACATCATAGAGAAGTATATTTGGCAATCGGTGATCTGGAAAATGTAATAGATGCCCTTCCAAACGAATTTGTGTCTGCATAAGAATATTGCCAATGCTAGGGATACCAGATCTGTCAAGAACTATGGTATCCGGAATCTTTACTTGCCATCTGATATTCATAACTTTTCTGGGACAAGTGTGAAAGTGATTGAGTTTTCTCACATGACGTCTATACACAGTCTATGTTCACTAGAATATAGCAGAGCTGGGAGAACCACTAATCTGTAATATTTCAACTTAATCTGTAGGTTGACGTTATGACTAACATTTGATTACAATCAGTCGAACGTGTTGATTGTCTTGGAGATACTTGTAGATACTTGGAGATACTTGTAGATACTTGGAGATACTTGTAGATACTTGTAGATACTTGTAGATACTTGTAGATACTTGTAGATACTTGTAGATACTTGTAGATACTTGTAGATACTTGGAGATACTTGTATACACTTCATCCATTATCAACGGTGGCATTTTGTGATAGCATTTTGTGACCTCGATTTTCGAATATATTGATAAAAGTTTCACTGCTACGCCATTTACATTTATGCAGGGCTCATGATAGATTTTGCCAGGTGCTGGTTGCAATATGTCTTCAGTTTTCTCTTATTAATAGTAATTCCAACGTTGGTACATGCCTTGGAGAAACTATCTATGGTGATTTGTAGATCAGTCTAGAATGTTCGTGGAATTTAAATAAATGTGCTTATGTTTACTACATTCGATACGTCAACGCGTATATATATTCAACGTTGCCAATGAGTTAGGGCAGTTTGCCTATTGTGTATGCCCGTGATTTTCGTTTTCTTCCTTTGCTTTTTCCACCTTCGACTAACATCTACACATATTGACTACACCAAACTGTCATATCACTAAATACTGAATAAAGTCAACAGGTTACCATAAATACCTATGTATATATAATAATAATATTAATAATAAATAATAAGACTACAATGCTACAAAGAAAATTATCAACGTAACATGGGACCTTTATCAAGAAATAAATAACAGTTAAGAAAACACAATAATAAAAAAATATATTTAAATTTATAACCAAGGTGACTAGAACAATAAAAAAATCATTCCCCAGTATCAATGCTAATAAGACCAATGTGTACGTAAGAAATACAATAGAAATGTATGCTGGTGTACAAGAACCATTACGCATGTGGTTCTGTGGGTCTCACCAATGGCTCACTAGACATACCACCCATGCAACAGAAAGCTTAGTGGGTGACATGCCGTTATATTGAAGTTATCTTCTTATAGAAGCTTCATGGCATGTCATCTATACAATTGTGCGTTTATTTTCTTGTTGAAATGTGTTTCATGTTTACCTGAATATATGTGTATGCACCATCTGTGGTTGGGAGGGAGCGAGAGATGTACTGTGCAGCACTGGGGAGGAGGAATCTGACAGCACTGTTTTTTCATATGGCTGAAACCCATCATAGAGGCACAGTGACTCAGGACGTGACAATCCTTTTGACTTGGAACATTTGGTTGCATGCCAGAAGCAATAGAGAAGTTCGGCATAACCAGTAATCAATTGGTGGCGGGGAATGAGCACAGTGAACCATATCTTGGATACAGTGGCTAGGAGCAGTGCTTAGGTTGAAACCTACCTTCCTGGAGGTGTGATAGTTAGTCTCTGACTCTGTCTCGGGGTGGGCCGAAAATCCACAGACTTCCCAGCAATATAATGCCATTTAATGGCATTAGGTCAAAGGGCATGAGCCCATGGACCGATGGATCAGCAACCAACCAACCAACCAACACGAACCATTGGATTCAATAGTGAAACGACGAAAACTAGCATGAATTGGACATGTATGCCGACATGATTCCTTGTCAAAAACTGTACTGCAGGGAACTGTTGAAAGGGGTAGACGCAGAGGAGGGCAAATACAGGCCTGGAAGGCAACATGAAGGAATGGACAGTACAATATATTTCCACACTCATCCGCATCGCTGAGGATAGAATTCGCTGGAGGATTCTGAAGTGTGATGGATTTATTGATGGAATGATTGATCAATGTTAAATCTTTTTTTGTAAAAAATAACTTCCCTCCAGTCATCTTGGTTATTAATTTAAATTAATTTTATTTTATGTTTGTATAATTATATAATTGTATAATAGTTTAATTATATAATTATAAAATTGTATAATTATAATTATGATTGTATTTTCTTAACTATTATTTGTTTCTTGATAAAGGTCCCATTATGACCGATACGTTGATTATAATTGTCTGTATTATATGTTTTATTGTTATTATATATATATATATATATATATTGTTAGGTATTCATAGTAATCTGTTTACTTTACTTAGTATTTACTTCTTATCTGTCTGGTTACTGTGGGACCTTATATTCTGTAGCACATCATTCGATATTTTGGTTATTTATATTTGTCATATGTCTTTATGTTAGCATGATATTTCATATTTCTTGGTTATGTTTAACTACTTCTTCTTCTTCTTCAGCGTTCGGTCTCATCTAACCACAACGAATATTCCGTGTGATTTCCGCCGGGGAACGTGAAGTACGTTGTGCTGCAAGTTCCACAGTAGAACTGTGTTATTTGCACCTCGGTTGGCTACTTGTGGTCAGGACATCTGAGGTCTAGCACATCCGTTTTCGGCATGCCTTTAATTCGGGTAGGCTTCCCTAGTCCATTACAGCCTGTCTATCTGTCGCCGGACACGCCGGTGTGTAGTGCCTCTTCGCCAAGACGCTTGTCATGCGCGTATATCTGGCACCAGGTGTTCCACCTTCTATCAACTCACCTCGTGCAATTGGACGTACTGTGCCTGTACCCAGTGGGTACTGAACCGTTTCTCATCTGCGAGCCTGGTTCCGTATGAGGAAGAACTCGCCAGAAGAGCTGGACCCTGGCTCGTTCGCCCACCTACCCGAGGCGTCGTTAACAGACATCGTGAACTCCTCGCCCAAGTTCAAGTCTCACACTGCGCGTTTGAGAGCAAGGCGTTCTCGAGCTGAACGACCTTGTCCCAATAGCGCCTGAGCCCATCAGGTACTGAACCCTTTCTCTCTGCAAGTGTATTTCCGGTGTTGGAAATCTTGCCAATAGAGTTGGGCCAGGACTGCCATCGTTGTCCCTTTTTTGCCTGAGCCCCTCGGGTACAAAATACTTTCTCTTCGCGAGCATATTTCCAATTTAGGAAAGCACGACATTTCCGAACGCCCATGATCGGATCTGGGTCTCTGCCTTTAAGGAGCACAAGTAACTAGATGTTCGTCTCGAGTTAACGAGAGCTTTTAGTTCCCCTTCCCTAGGAACTTTTCACTTTCTATTTGCAGTTCGCGCTGCCCTCCGGCGCTCTTCTGCCCTTTCATTGTGTTTTTTTACTCAGTATGGAAACTATCTGTTTCTCGCTATGCATCTTCCTTTACGTGCATTTTACATTGGCCGCCCTTCCAATGTTCGGACTGGACTGACTAGCGTCACTGTATGTCGACAGTGTCGCTGTATGTGGTGATGCTGATGGTGTCGGAGATATTTTATGTCTCTAATGCAGTCAAATCTCTTTCCATCTGCAACCTCCACATTCTCGGACACGATACCCAAATAATTTCAGAAATTACCAGAATCAGTTCGAACTGCTGTATTTCTGTTTCCAGGGTGCACCGTGAGGAGGTACATTTGGGATCTTTGTTATCTGCTAACCCTGGATCCGCTTAGAGCAATGCGTTACCTTTGGACTCCGTTATGTGTAACTGATATGTCATATATCTTGGTTATGTTTAACTGATATGTCATATTCATCTTTTCTCCCTGTATACAGAATACATTATGCGAAATATAGAAGATAGGGCCAGGAATAAAAGTGGGAGGATACAATATAAATAACTTGAGATATGCTGACGACACAGTGCTGATCGCAGGAAGCGAACAAGAACTACAGGCCCTGTTAGATAAGGTAGTGAAAGAAAGTGAAAACAAAGGCCTCAGCTTAATCAAGAAGAAAACAGAAATAATGGTCGTATCAAAGAGACATACACCACCAAGATGCAACATAATAATTAATAACACAAAATTAGCACAAGTTGAAAAGGTGCAATATCTCGGCACCCTGTTAACATCAGAAGGTAGATGTTCAAGTGAGATAAAGAGCCGAACAGCACAAGCCAAATCAGCATTCCAAAAAATGAGAACCATTTTTTGCAATGGAAGTCTATCAATGCAGACCCGAATTCGAGTGATGAGATGTTATATAGAATCAATTCTTTTTTATGGATGTGAAGCATGGACTGTAAACAAGAAAATTCAAAGCGAACTAGAGGCTACAGAAATGTGGTCTCTGAGAAGAATGATGAAAATACCATGGACAACCAGGAAACTAATGCAGAGGTTCTCATTGATGCTGGCGTAAAAAAGATCAATCATATCAAACATTAGGGGCAGACAGTCAAGGTTTTTAGGTCATGTACTGAGAAGAACACAGCGTGAACACTTAATAACCACTGGAAAAATCAAAGGGAGAAGAGATAGGGGACGACATAGAGAAAAGTGACTAGATGCGCTTGTATCGTGGTATGGTAGAAGCTCACCAACCGAGCTTATTGATAACACAAGAGACAGAGAGTTGTGGAGAAACATGATCGCCTATGCCAGTCGGCATGTCACTTGATTGATTGAGTGATATGTCATATATCTTTGATATGATTAACTTATATGTCATATATCTTTGTTACATTTAACTACTTATCTATTACATTCCTACCATGTTTACATTTCAATATAATTTTTCCATCTTCTACTCTCCCATTTCCCGGTTTTCCTATTCTTGTGCGTGGGTGTTTATTCCCAATAATTATTTCATCTCAATTTTCCCATTATTTTATCCTTCTATCTACAAGTAGCGCCCATGTCTACCAAACACTAACAAATAAGGCCATATTCTATATTTGCTCTCCAATCCACTTCTGAATCTGCTGAATTCACTTTCTTTTCTCCGTCAGTCTACAAGTGTCTATGGGAAACCGGGCACGTGCATACAGTGAAAGCAGTAGTTCCTACTAACGACCGGACGGGACAGGCAGGGACTGTCAAAATGGTGATGCGTGATACTATGAAAGGTTTTAGAACGGGGAAAGAATTTGGTCCATTTTTACAGATAATTAACTAAGATGAACCAGACAGAGCGAGCTTCCTGACATAACCTTATAGGCCTATGTTGTGTTTGAACTAGGTTTTAAGAAAATGAAGTTGATTATTTCTGTATATTTATCTGTTGATATGAAGTTGATTGTTTCTTTATTTATTTGTGTATACTATGCTCTACGAAGAAGAAGCCGATGAATAATCACTATATTATACACCGCACTGACGCAATCAATAAAGTAATTTAAATTATATATTAAATACCACACTGACGCAATCAATAAAGCATCTTAAAATTATATATAAAACACCACACTGACGCAATCAGTAAAACATCTTAAAACTATATACTATAGCAACGTGTCATACGATGGTAACTATAGCAACGTGTCATTCCACTCACATGATGGTAACTATAGCAACGTGTAATTCCACTCACATGATGGTAACTATAGCATCGTGTGATACCACACATGATGGTAACTATACCAACGTGTCATTCCACTCACATGATGGCAACTATAACAACGTGTGATACCACACATGATGTTAACTATACCAACGTGTCATTCCACTCACATGATGGTAACTATACCAACGTGTCATTCCACTTACATGATGGTAACTATAGCAACGTGTGATACCACACATGATGGTAACTATACCAACGTGTCATTCCACTCACATGATGGCAACTATAACAACGTGTGATACCACACATGATGTTAACTATACCAACGTGTCATTCCACTCACATGATGGTAACTATACCAACGTGTCATTCCACTTACATGATGGTAACTATAGCAACGTGTGATACCACACATGATGGTAACTATAGCAACGTGTGATACCAAACGTGATGGTAACTATAGCAACGTGTGATAACGCACATGGTGGTAACTATAGCAACGTGCCATACGATGGTAACTATACCAACGTGTCATAAAAAAGGTTGTCAAGTAAGAAATAACTATTTGACTCACAACAGTGTTCGAAAGGCCAATGCATGCATCATTGCACTATATCATTAGTTTTCATACATATATAATATATAAGTTAAACTTGTTCTTATCTTTCATCCCCATAGCCCCATTGTCCGGTGCACCTTGCTTAAACATTATTCATTATTCCTTTCTCCAGTCTGACACTTACACTCGTGCCGCTTTCTAGGACTTGCGTCTGGTTGCCTATATGTGCGACAAAAATGTTAATGACATCTTGGTCGACAACCACCTTAGATCTTCTGTTCTAGATCATGTCGGCACTGTCCGTTGCCTATGTTGTCTTTGCTACATATGTCCTTTGATGATTCAGATGCGCTCCGTTTCATTTCCTACGACCACTTTCACCATTGATGATGCCTTTACATTAATCCCGTAATGTAATTTACGTGATAATATAAAAATACGTTGCGACTATGAGGAAAAAATATATCGGTAAAACCGGCTTAAGATTGAGTGACTGCTTCTGTAACTATCTTCATGTAAAACCGGATTAAGATTGAGTGACTGCTTCTGTAAATATCTTCATGTAAAACCGGATTAAGATTGAGTGACTGCTTCTGTAAATATCTTCATGTAAAACCGGCTTACGATTGAGTGACTGCTTCTGTAGCTATCTTCATGTAAAACCGGATTAAGATTGAGTGACTGCTTCTGTAACTATCTTCATGTAAAACCGGATTAAGATTGAGTGACTGCTTCTGTAACTATCTTCATGTAAAACCGGCTTAAGATTGAGTGACTGCTTCTGTAACTATCTTCATGTAAAACCGGATTAAGATTGAGTGACTGCTTCTGTAACTATCTTCATGTAAAACCGGCTTAAGATTGAGTGACTGCTTCTGTAACTATCTTCATGTAAAACCGACTTAATATTGAGTGACCGCTTCTGTAACTATCTTCATGTAAAACCGGATTAAGATTGAGTGACTGCTTCTGTAACTATCTTCATGTAAAACCGGATTAAGATTGAGTGACTGCTTCTGTAAATATCTTCATGTAAAACCGGATTAAGATTGAGTGACTGCTTCTGTAACTATCTTCATGTAAAACAGGATTAAGATTGAGTGACTGCTTCTGTAAATATCTTCATGTAAAACCGGATTAAGATTGAGTGACTGCTTCTGTAAATATCTTCATGTAAAACCGGATTAAGATTGAGCGACGGCTTCTGTAACTATCTTCATGTAAAACCGGATTAAGATCGAGCGACGGCTTCTGTAACTATCTTCATTCAGTCAAGTACAGAAATTCTACTCCTGTTGCCACACATGTCAATGACGATGACCACTTTGGTGTTCTTGATATTCAGGTTACTGCTATCAGATCCTGCAACAGCGATGACAGATCTAGTTACGGTGGAGAATATCGTCTTGTTTTTGAGTTATGTACCCTCAAGCTATTTTTACTCAACTCCGACCAAGCTTCTGTCCAATTATCGACTGGTGTGATCTTTGTCTTTATTCATTTTGTTTCGTCATTTACGTCATCGTTTTGTTTGTTTTGTTTCCACATATATTTACGTTTTCATGTACTTTCTGTTCTTATCCTTCCCGCCATCTTGCATCCACATTTCCCTCAATCGCGTTTGTGTTTCGTAGTAATGTTTACTCGTCGTCTTGTGAATATATGTGTTTATCATGATAAAGGCATTTTGATCGAAATGTAGATTATGTCATATGTATTGTTATTTATATAATTATATTATGTGTATTGCTGTATGTATTATTTCACATGACCATCCGACAGTGATGGTGTGTTAGTCTTCATTACCTGTTTCCCACTATATAATGTGTATGAAAGAAAGCTCAGAAAAATCACCCCATTGCACATAGGAAGTAAGAGATAATCGATCCCAATTCATGGGGTTCTAAATTAATCAATCATAATGATATAAGCTATTAATTCCAGTCTTGGCAACATATACACATAAGAAAAAAGGATCTTGCGAACCTAAGTAAGGAAGGCTATTGGAGTCATCAGACTCAACAACATGCGAAGTGAGAACATTAGAAAGATCATAAGTATAACATAATGAATGGAATATATAGAGAATCAACAGATAAAATGGTTATAACATGAAGATGAATGTTCAGCTTCCCATAAGACCGTATAACAAGATGGATTTAAGATACAGAGTCAAGTGCTGATCTAGGAAAAGATGCATAGACACCATCAAGACCATCAAATAAACAGGGCTACACCTCAAGCAGAGGAACACACCTGGCTCTGACACGCAGACTACATCTCTTTCACAAATACATGTGCTCAACGATAAGTGTGGAAGCTACGGCAACACCATATGGGGATAGACCATAAACACAAAAAATATAATGATGTCATAGGAAGGATTTAGGTTTTGAAAACAAGTCTTACAGATATTTGTTATAATTATTTATATAGAACATAAGACAATTATTTATTGTCCAGCAATAAATAAGCAAGCTTGCAGATTATCAAGAATCACATGTGGCATTGATGAAAAGGTATAAACTTGATTGTTTTGGACATGTAGCGAAGCTCGACTCGCTCTGTAAACTGATCTTGCAAGGAACAGTCGAGGATCGAAGGAGGAAAGGAGGTTAGAGAATATCCTGGATTGATAAAATCAAGGAATGATCTGGGCGTTATTTTTGTTACACTTCTCCGAATTACTGATGACAGAGATGTTTCGATAGCTTTTTGAGTTGGTGTATCCATTGTGGAACATTCAGTGTGGCATATCCAGTGTGGTACATTAAGTGTGGCATATCCAGTGTGGAACATTCGGTGTGGCATATCCAGTGTGGGACATTCAGTGTGGCATATCCAGTGTGGAACATTCGGTGTGGCATATCCAGTGTGGGACATTCAGTGTGGCATATCCAGTGTTGAACATTCAGTGTGGCATATCCAGTGTGGTACATTCAGTGTGGCATATCCAGTGTGGCAGATTAAGTGTGGCATCTCCAGTGTGGTACATTAAGTGTGGCATATCCAGTGTGGAACATTAATTGTGGCATATCCAGTGTGGTACATTCGATGCGGCATATCCAGTGTGACATATCCAGTGTGGAACATCCAGTGTGGCAGATCCAGAGTGGCACATCAAGTGTGGCACATCCAGTGTGGCAGATCCAGTGTGACATCCAGTGTGGAACATCCAGTGTGTTTCATTCTTGTGATCGACACTTCATCCGTATTCGTAATAATTTATTTTATTATAATTGTTTTACCATGCTTTATTAGTATTCTACGTACTTGTACAACGTATTTACTTACTAGTTATTATTAGTTTAGTATTTGTACTACTGCGGCCAATGCTGGAATGTTATAACTATATTATTTTGTGGTACTTATTGTATATCACACTTGTTTATTAACGAAGACATGATTTCTTGACCTTTCTATAGTGTTCCCCGTTATCTTATTTCTGTGTTCTAGACGTGTGATTCAGAGGAAAATGTATTTTATTTCAAACACGAATAATGTGTTGACTTGATTCATGTTTCATGTTTACAGGAGAACGACTTAACATTAAAATATCGTGGTTACCCCGTACTGAATCTCAACACTGTACTATAGTGGTTACTCCGTAGTGAATCTCAACACTAAACTTAATCTGAACATTAAACTATCGTGGTTTATCTCATAGGGAAACACACATATTATATATATATTATATTATATATAGATAATTCGGTTCTTGATACGATCGTGAAATTCATCAAGCCTCTGATAACCGTCCAGCTTGTCTGTTTAGTCTGTGTATACATTCTGTAACATAAGGTGTGCGTCTAATACAAGAACCCAATTTTGAAAGTCAACACTTTTCTGTAAAGTTATACTATATATATATATGTATCCCATCATCAAAGGGTACGGTCAATATAGCAGAACAACAATGATACGAAATCTATTCTGCTTTCGTAAGTGTATGTCATGTGACATATTCCCTCCAGAACGTTGTCTTTCCAATGAACTCTCTGAACCTCTCTCGTTCTTGGACGATGTGGCTTGCATTTTCTAGCGATGTATTCATATTATCTTTAATGTCGTAAGTCCATCATCTTCTTTGTCTGCCCTTTCTTCTCTACCCAGGTACTCTTCCTTCCATTTAATGTTTTTCTAAACAGTTGTGTCTCTTTATAGGATCAAACAGGCGTATTTTTCTTTTTGTTATTGTGTTTAGTAACCAATACTCTAGAATCTTCAGTGTGTTTATAATATCTGAGTTTCTGATGTTTTCCTTCCATGATATTCTAAGTATCTTTCTGTAGCATTTCAGCTCGAAGGAGTTGATCTTCTTTGCCGCTGTTTTACCTAGAGTCCATGTTTCACAGCCGTATGTTGCAACCGGAAATATAAAAGTTCGTAACATTAGCATTTTTGTTTCTATTTTGTTGTTTTTCTATATGTTTTCAACCGTGTTATTTGGCAATACGTCATTGCCAATATCTTCCTTATGTCTGCCATGCAGTCTCCTGCACCGTTGATGTTTGCTCCTAAGTATTCACATTTATCCACACATTCTATCTCGGTATTGTCTATTCTGATTTTTGGTAGCTAGATTAATTCATTGGAAATTTCTAGGCACAATATTCCCGTAGGTTGCCATTACTTTCGGGAAGGAACAACCGTTATTCGAGCACCGTTCATAAGTGTATGTTAACGTATCTATATATTGCCATTTCTACTTGTACCATTAAGCGTCCAGGTTAATTAATAGTATATATATATATATATATATATATATATATATATATATATATATATATATATATATGTATATATATATATATATATATATATATATATATATATATATATATATATATGTGTGTGTATATGTATATACATATACATATATATATACATAAATACATATTACAATGAATGTAACAGTTGTTACATGGACACATTAGACAAAAATTCGAACAAAATGATTTCAGAGAATGATTTCAAAGAGAACTTCCTGTTTATATTTATATTAGTTAGTTATTGCTCTATGGCCAAAGACGGCACATAGGGCGGATGTCATAGATTTCAATTTCTCTCGTTTCATTGCAATTTGCTTTAGACCTTCATTGTTTCTGATACCGATGGTGAAACGTTCCCTCGTAATAGTTATACGTAAAGTTTCTTTTCTAGAATGTCATAAGTTTCTATAGTTTCTTTTCTATAGTTCTATAATATATATTTAATACATTTAATATTATAGTATATTTAATTAGAGTCATTCATGTGAACAGTATATTATACATCTGAATATATATGAAATATGTGTGGTTTTTTTTGAGTTAGCATTACGTCGGAACACAGGCCTGTTGGAACAGCTGCATTAAGAATATCGAGTATCCCTAACCATGTGAGCACTCGGTATACGAGATGCTATTTTCAGCGTGTTGCTTATTAAGATTAGAGAACATTATGTTGGAATTGATACAAATAATTATTCTTCACCGTGAAATAATTATAATTTTCAGGCAGGTAAGAACCATTACTTTCTCACTGTAAAACAATCATTATTTTCTCACAATAATGACACCTGTTTTATGCTGATTACCTGGAATGTTTCCAGACTAAAGAAGATCATTACAAAATTCCACAGGTAATATCGATCACTATATACGTTTAACAAACTAAATCATATGTTTTCAAATAATAGAATAGTAACAGTATAACTGAAATACTTAGCTATGTAAACTTGTTCTGCCTATAATTCATACGTACATTGTGCATAAACAGAAATATCGAACATGATTCTCAACGTCGGCATGTAACCGATGTTTCAAATCAATGTCTGCAACATTCTCCGATATTACTCTGTGAATTTGTAAAATCTCCATGTCACGGTGTTAATCTACATTTTCGTTGACATGGTATTGAACTGTAAATTTGCTGTCAAATAGTGTTAAGTTATACATAATAATCGAATCATACTGACATGTTTTAAAACATTCGTTCTTGGTTGCACATTCTTGTAACAGTGTTGTCCAAACAGATTGTCAGCAGCATGTAGCCTAGAAAACAGAAATACTTCGTGACACCGTTTTATTTACGCCAATGGCCCGACCCATCCGACGAATAGTTTAATATATAACAAATTACAACATCTCACGACGTATTTCAAAGACAGGCTGAATGAGATATTTACAACATGATGTAACATGCCATTTCCAGCCCAGTGTCTTTATTCTAGACATAGAAATGCAATCATTATTCTCATTAATTTCGTTTGATCTTGCAGTTTATCTCAGAGTTCAATTTGTCGGCGTTATGTATTGTAATGTCATTGATCATAATATGAATTCCATTGTTCATCCTAACATCCCATTGCTCGTCCATCCTAACATCCCATTGCTCGTCCATCCTAACATCCCATTGCTCGTCCATCCTAACATCCCATTGCTCGTCCATCCTAACATCCCATTGCTCGTCCATCCTAACATTCCATTGCTCGTCCATCCTAACATCCCATTGCTCATCCATCCTAACATCCCATTGCTCGTCCATCCTAACATTCCATTGCTCGTCCATCCTAACATTCCATTGCTCGTCCATCCTAACATCCCATTGCTCGTCCATCCTAACATGCCATTGCTCGTCCATCCCAACATTCCATTGCTCGTCCATCCTAACATTCCATTGCTCGTCCATCCTAACATCCCATTGCTCGTCCATCCTAACATGCCATTGCTCGTCCATCCCAACATTCCATTGCTCGTCCATCCTAACATCCCATTGCTCGTCCATCCTAACATCCCATTGCTCGTCCATCCTAACATCCCATTGCTCGTCCATCCTAACATTCCATTGCTCGTCCATCCTAACATCCCATTGCTCGTCCATCCTAACATCCCATTGCTCGTCCATCCTAACATCCCATTGCTCGTCCATCCTAACATCCCATTGCTCGTCCATCCCAACATTCCATTGCTCGTCCATCCTAACATCCCATTGCTCGTCCATCCTAACATCCCATTGCTCGTCCATCCTAACATTCCATTGCTCGTCCATCCTAACATCCCATTGCTCGTCCATCCTAACATCCCATTGCTCGTCCATCCTAACATTCCATTGCTCGTCCATCCTAACATTCCATTGCTCGTCCATCCTAACATCCCATTGCTCGTCCATCCTAACATCCCATTGCTCGTCCATCCTAACATCCCATTGCTCGTCCATCCTAACATTCCATTGCTCGTCCATCCTAACATTCCATTGTGCGTTCATTCTAACATCCCATTGTAAGTTCATACTAGCATCCCATTTTTCGTTCATAATAAAATCGTTCGTGCTAACGTTCATACAACAACAGCAATAAGAGTAGGAAATAAATGTGGCCCTTTTCAACACATAAAACAAGAAGTCAGACAGGGAGGCGTACTTTCACCAGACCTGTTCTCATTATACAGTGAAAACATAATGCGTGCAATAGTAGATATCCCAGGAATATCAGTGGGAGGACATAACATAAATAATTTGAGATATGTGGATGACACTGTTCTGATTGCAAAAAGTGAAGAAGACTTTCATGATTTACTTAATGTAGTAGTCACAGAAAGTAAAGAGAAAGGTCTCTTCCTAAATATCAAGAAAACATAAGTAATGGTTATTTCAAAGACAAACAAATACCACACCATGAAAGATCAAAGTGAATGATATAGTATTAAAACAGGTCCACCAATTCAAATATTTAGGTACAACGATTACAGCAGATGGAAGAAGTTCAACAGAAATAAGATACAGAATAGGACAGGCAAAAACAGCATTCAGAAAAATGAAAAATATGCTGTGTAATATGACCTTGTCATTAGAGATGAGAAAGAGAGTTCTGCAGTGCTATATAACCCCTATACTAACATATGGGTGCGAGTCTTGGACAATAAACAAACTGGGAAGTGGGAAATTAGAGATAATATAGATGTAGTTCTATAGAAGAATGATGAGAATACCATGGACTGCCAGAAAAACTAATGTAGAGGTGTTGAAAGAGTCAAATGCGAAACGGAGATTAATCAACAATATAAGAAAAAAACAATCTTCATTTTTTGGCCAATTCGTGAGACAGAAAGGGTTTAGAGAACATAGTCACAACAGGCAAGATTGAAGGCACCAGAGACAGAGGGCGACAACGTGATAAAATATTAGACAGTTGACAACCTGGCACGACAGGGAAACAACAATGATCTTGATACATAATACTGTGGACAGAGAGCTGTGGAGAACAATGACCACCTACGCCAGCTGTCATGGCACCTGATGATGATAATGACTCACGCCCCATATTTATCCACACTTACACAGTAAAGGATAACCCTTCCATTCCTTCTAACATCCTATAATTCTCCAAACTTACACGATGAATATTAACCCCTCCGTTCCAATACAAAGCCAATATGTTGTAACAAAATGACATCCGAAACCAATGATGAAAAGATCCCGTTTGCTGTGAGCAGGTAGCTCTTGACAGCCCATGGCCATTTTGCCAAAAAAACAAACATATTCTTCTCAGTTGTGTAATTGAGCCGACACACAGGCTCATATCATATCTAAAAAACATGGATATCTAATGTTGATGTAATGACAATAGAAGCTTTAAAATCGGTACCAGTTGACAATAGAAAAAGACAAGGATCAGAAGGAAATCTTCGCAGAAGAGCATCAGCAGGTATGATTATATGTCTCAACAACATGCAATAACAACAACAGTGGATATGATTATGTGTCTCAACAACATGCAATAACAACAACAGTGGATATGATTATGTGTCTCAACAACATGCAATAACAACAACAGTGGATATGATTATCTGTCTCAACAACATGCAATAACAACAACAGTGGATATGATTATGTGTCTCAACAACATGCAATAACAACAACAGTGGGTATGATTATGTGTCTCAACAACATGCAATAACAACAACAGTGGATATGATTATGTGTCTCAACAACATGCAATAACAACAACAGTGGATATGATTATATGTCTCAACAACATGCAATAACAACAACAGTGGATATGATTATGTGTCTCAACAACATCAGCTGGACTGATTAGACTAGATTGGATTAGATTAGATTAGATTAAATTAGATTATATTAGATTAGATTAGATTAGATAAATGGATGGAAAGAAGGATTTCTGTATAGATGGTTGGACGGACGGTGGACTGATGGAAATTTTGGATGGATGGATGGATCGATCGTTCGATCGATCAATATATATGGACTTAAATCAAAAGATGTTTCTGTTTCACATCATTTACATCCGTGAAGTAAAATCACAGTGTCCTCTCCAACAACTTTCCTGGAATTAACTATATAGAAGACCCCTGTTGTATTAAAATAGTTGGATAATTTTAATCATTAAAAAAACCCAGAAATCTTATGTATGAAACGACGACACCAAAAAATGATCAGTTCGCAATACACTCGTTAGTATTTCAGCTCAGGAATGTTTCTTCCGCCAGTGGTGCATTGTTTTCGTAATGTAAATCACAGGTTTATATTTCGTTTCAATGGGACACCACAGACTATATCTAAAACTAGTGGGTAATGATGGGCAATGATGAGCACACAAGAAATCATAAAAATTACAATACACAAATCACATTCAACGTTTCAACCAAAAGGTCTTATCAAGACACAAACAAAACATCAAAAGACGACGAATGGAATAATTACCACAACATCCAACGGAAATATGGAAATGATATGCCGGAAGGTCAGAAGTACATAAAAACGCAAATATATGTGGAAATGAAACGAACAAAAAAGGTGATTAAAGACGGAACAAAAAGAATAAAGACAAAGACCACACCAACCCAGTTCTAGACATAAGAGTGGTCGGAATTGAGTCCAAAAGGCGTGAGTGTACCCAATTCAAAAATGAGACGATTTTCTAGAGCATACCTAGATATATCATCGGTGGTGCAAGATCCGCAATCAGATCTTTGTCTTTATTCTTTTTGTTCCGTCATTTACTCATCTTTTTGTTCGTTTCATCTCCACATATAATTACGTTTTTATGAACTTCTGACCTTCCGGCATATCATTTCCATATTTCCGTTGGACGTTGTGATAATTTTTCCATTCGTCGTCTTTTGATGTTTCTTTGTGTCTTGATAAAGACCTTTTGGTTGAAACGTTGAATGTGATTTGTGTATTGTAATTTTTATGATTTCATGTGTGCTCATCATTACCCATCATTACCCACTAGTTTTAGATATAGTCTATGGTGTCCCATTTAAACGAAATATAAACCTGTGTTTTACGTAAGTCTAATTGTTGTTACGTTTCACGCAGTTACCTTGTATTGATTGTCATATTGTTTTCGTAAATCGCTCTGCTTGGATGTGCGTAAACCGGATACTACAGTACATAAACACGACCTTTGCTATGTGGATTGTATTCTAATACTGCCCTTGGATTACTTTCACACAAACATTGCATGTCGTGCATTTGAGTGTTCTCTAAGGGACATACCTGTTCTTTGATAACATATGCCAAAAGAGGGGGGGGGGTATCTTCCTACAACGACAACATCGTTTGCTGTGGTTGAGAATAGTATCTGCTATTGAAACTAGTTTGCGAAATGTTATTGTTGTGATTGTAACGCACTTTCTTGGCATGATATGACAACCCTGGAAATATTAGGTTTATTTATAAATGAAATAAGATGTTTGTAAATAAAATGTGAACAAAGATGAAAAACTGTATTTAAAAAAAAAAACTTGTTAACAATGTTCTTACCTTACCTATTATGTAGGAGTGACATTTCATGAAACAGTGCATTACAAATACATTAGACAGCGCATACCAGATTACTGGACACACTGATAGAAGTTTACTTATGAAATTCAGGAACAAACATATTATCTATCATTTGTACAGACGACGTGTGAAAGAAAGTAAAGCAAAAATCCGCTGCAAATATGAATTTAAAATAATAGAATTTGAATAGTTAACACCGCCGAAGACGGATGTGTCGGACCATTGGCGCAAATAAAACGGCGACACAACGCATTTCCATTTTCTGGACTACATTCTGCTGGAAATCTAGCAGGACCATGATCCAGCTAGATCCAGTTGGAGTTTGAGAATGAACGCAGAAGAAGAAGAAGAATAGTTAACAGACTATACTTATGTGAGTAGCTCACATACGTTTAATAACCCATTGTATTTCATATATCTATATATTTATCTATTTGCTAAACCCTCTGTTGCCTTTCAGTGTCAGGGGTGGAAGAGTTTTCTGGAGATGGACCGCGTGTGTGCTGAGGATATTGTGGAATTTGTCTCCTCTTTTGTTTCGGTGATCCATCATTTTCGAGGTCGGTCTCTAGGTCTGCCTTCATTGTATCTGTGTAACATAGCTTTCTGTGGTATGCTGTCTGATGGTAGTCTGCTGATGTGTGCAAACCATTTGATCTGTTGTCTCTTAATATATTCCAAGATTGTAATGGTGTCTTTGTCTAATGTCCTTATTTCTCATTCTGTCTCTTTGTGATATTTCTAGGATTATGTGTAAGCATGCTATTTCAGCTATCGCAAGTTTACATTTGTCTTGTGCTGTCGCTGTCCATGCTTTACTTTGGTAACACATAGTTGCTATAATAATTGTGTAGCGTTATTTTGGAGTTTAATTCTATATCTTTGTTTCTGAAGATTGGTGTCATCCGCACTATGGTTTGGTATGACTTACCACATGTGTTGTGTTTTTCTGAGCTGCTCCTGCCGTTTGTTGTTATATTGCTTCCTATATATGTGAATTACGTCACTTGTTTAAGTCTGTTATTTCTAATATATATATATATGCCTAGTGACTGTATTTTATATGTATGTGTTGCCTAGTGACTGCATTTTATATATATTTGTTGCCTACTATCTGTATTTTATATGTATTTGTTGCCTACTGACTGTATTTTATATGTATTTGTTGCCTACTATCTGTATTTTATATGTATTTGTTGCCTACTATCTGTATTTTATATGTATTTGTTGCCTACTGACTGCATTATATATATATATGTTGCCTAGTGACTATATTTTATATGTATATGTTGCCTAGTGACTATATTTTATATGTATATGTTGCCTAGTGACTGTATTACGAGTATATATATGTTTGTTGCCTAGTTACTGTATTTTATATATATTTTTTGCCTAGTGACTGTATTTTATATATATTTGTTGCCTACTGACTGTATTTTATAAGTATTTGTTGCCTACTGACTGTATTTTATATGTATTTGTTGCCTACTGTCTGTATTTTATATGTTTTTGTATGAATACAAAAAAGATCACATTGACGATGTATAAACACTAATCTTCCAAATGCTTCTATTTTTTTATCGATACCAGTTGTACTAATCACACAGCACACACATCTACAATACGGCTCTTTTCTAAATTATGAGGTTTGGGCAATCAATATATGAACATATGAAGTAGACTGCACTATACCACATTCTACTTTGCGGTCAACATCAAACCAAGTCAAAATCATTTCAAATTTTCCACTGACAAATGCGCTACATTAATCAAATTGCAGTTCATTTTCTACCCTTGATAAAAAACTAATTACAGTTGTTGATTAAAAAAAAACCGCTTTTTTGTAACCACTTGCACGGTGTTTCCATAACCCTTTATGCTACTATAATTTCTGTTCACGCATTTCTTTCTTTCTAATCTAATAATTGGCCATGGATGTAGTGGCACATACTGTGTAAATGGGCATGTTATTTGACAAAAGTAATTATTGAACGTTTTGATAATTTTACGCCGTTTATTTTCTATCCGAGTGTTGTTTCTTTCGTTATGTGCTCTAGTCTGTATGTCTATATGTTCACACTTTCCGTTATTGTTGAGTTCCTGAGTACAGGCATATGTACTCATGTGTGAGTAATTATCTGTTTAAATGGCCATACGCTCCTTTGCGAGTGAACGTAACTTTGTATGTCTTCTTCTTCTGCGTTCGTTCTCAAATTCCTGTAGATTAGCAGGATGAAGTCTGGAGAGAGAAAAGCGTTGTGTCATGGTTTACAGCATTGTTGCGATATATACGATTTCAGCCTGACACATCCGACATCAGCATGGTTTTGGGGGACTAACCCTATATGGTATGGACAGCAAACTACATACTATAACCTCCTTAGTCACCTCTTACAACATGCATGAAGGTAAACACTGGTATTATTCTTTGCTCCCTCGCAGGTCCTGACAACACTCGGGCAGGTGTGTATGTCTGCATGCTCCTTTGTTTGTGATTGTCACAGTGGATATTCCACGGACTTGTTCGTGTGTGTGTGTCAGTGTGAACGTCCATATGATCCTTTATGAGTGAAGGAATGAGTACATCTCGTTACATTCATGTATGTGCTTTATGAGTACATCTCGTTACGTTCATGTATGTGCTTTATGAGTACATCTCGTTACGTTCATGTATGTGCTTTATGAGTACATCTCGTTACGTTCATGTCTGTGCTTTATGAGTGAAGAAATGAGTACATCTCGTTACGTTCATGTCTGTGCTTTATGAGTACATCTCGTTACGCTCATGTATGTGCTTTATGAGTGAAGTAATGAGTACATCTCGTTACGTTCATGTCTGTGCTTTATGAGTACATCTCGTTTCGTTCATGTATGTGCTTTATGAGTACATCTCGTTACGTTCATGTCTGTGCTTTATGAGTGAAGAAATGAGTACATCTCGTTACGTTCATGTCTGTGCTTTATGAGTACATCTCGTTACGTTCATGTATGTGCTTTATGAGTGAAGTAATGAGTACATCTCGTTACGTTCATGTATGTGCTTTATGAGTACATCTCGTTTCGTTCATGTATGTGCTTTATGAGTACATCTCGTTACGTTCATGTCTGTGCTTTATGAGTGAAGAAATGAGTACATCTCGTTACGTTCATGTCTGTGCTTTATGAGTACATCTCGTTACGTTCATGTATGTGCTTTATGAGTGAAGGAATGAGTACATCTCGTTACGTTCATGTCTGTGCTTTATGAGGCCCGCGTGTGTGCTGAGGATATTGTGGAATTTGTCGGCTATTTTATTTCGGTGATCCATCGTTTTCGAGGTCGGTCTCTAGGTCTGCCTTCACTGTATCTGTGTAACATAGCTTTCTGTGGTATGCTGTCTGATGGTAGTCTGCTGATGTGTGCAAACCATTTGATCTGTTGTCTCTTAATATATTCCAAGACTGTAATGGTGCCGGTTCTTTGTCTAATGTCCTTATTTCTCATTCTGTCTCTTTGCGATATTTCTAGGATTATGTGTAAGCATGCTATTTCAGCAATCGCAAGTTTACTTTTGTCTTGTGCTGTCGCTGTCCATGCTTTACTTTGGTAACACATAGTTGCTATAATAATTGTGTAGCGTTATTTTGGTGTTTAATTCTATATTTACATCTCGTTACGTTCATGTATGTGCTTTATGAGTACATCTCGTTACGTTCATGTATGTGCTTTATGAGTGAAGGAATGAGTACATCTCGTTACGTTCATGTCTGTGCTTTATGAGTACATCTCGTTTCGTTCATGTATGTGCTTTATGAGTACATCTCGTTACGTTAATGTCTGTGCTTTATGAGTACATCTCGCTACGTTCATGTATGTGCTTTATGAGTACATCTCGTTACGTTCATGTCTGTGCTTTATGAGTACATCTCGTTTCGTTCATGTATGTGCTTTATGAGTACATCTCGTTACGTTAATGTCTGTGCTTTATGAGTACATCTCGTTACGTTCATGTCTGTGCTTTATGAGTGAAGGAATGAGTACATCTCGTTACGTTCATGTCTGTGCTTTATGAGTACATCTCGTTACGTTCATGTCTGTGCTTTATGAGTACATCTCGTTACGTTCATGTCTGTGCTAATATCACATGTTCTAGTGTGATTGCGCGACACTGTAGATGACCACATCGCCCTTTATGTGCAATTGTTCTACTATAGATGCAAATATTTTCAATGCAGCTGTGCATATTTACATATGTCATTCTTTATTATTCAGTACCAATGTATATGTTCACATATTCTATCATAATTGTGTGTCCGGGTATAAGTGTCCGGGTAAAATATTTGTATATCCTGGTACTATGTTCACATATTCCATGATACTTCGTGTTCACATATGTTCACATAAAGCATACTTATGATATACTTTTATTTAAGCATATCTTCACGTTACATCGATCACTCCCCCCCCCCCAACGTTGAATCTGCAAGCACCACTAATACAACGGATGATCTCCCAAAACAATGTGGGCAATCAGGTTTCCAACGACCAACAAATTATTATGAACTATTGATTTAAATCGTGTATGTCATATGTCCGGCTCTGTGGCGAAGTGGTACAGAGGCGCGTCTGTGACGGCAAAGGTACCGAGTTCGATCCTAACCACAGGCAATTGTGTATCCGGACCGTTTAGAAAGCAATGGCAACCTACTGAACGTATATATATTGCTTAGACAATCACCACAGCCAACAAATGCTGGGTTGATAGCTACGTCCTGGATAGGATATGCTACCAAATAAAAATGTCATATGTACTCAACTATACAATTAAACAAACACTCGCATCATCTGTTTGTTTCTAATCTACAATAACCAAGGAATTTCTGTTTTTCGCAACAATAATTGCCAGCGTTAACTTTGAATTATATTTTGCTATGATTATATTACGTTATGATTATATATATACTAATTGCGGCCGCTTATAGTGTGCAGAGTGTTTCTTTGTCTGTGTCTATTGCCAATATGCAGAAGTCGAGTTAGCGCACTGACTTCGCATATGAGTGGTCCTAGATTCATTCCCCACTTTAGGCGGATATGTTTTTCAGATCGCAACAGATCCCGGGTCGACCCAGCCTTAAATGGGTACCTGATTAATCGGGGAAGTAAAGATTGTGAGGGAGAGGAGATGGCTACCGCCCTCATTTGCAGAGCATCTGAAATGTGAGATCGCTAACATTTCGCACCCCTAAAGCATTAAGAAATGCCTTAGGGGTTACTTTACTTTACTATACAGGACCTACATGTGACGAATGTAGTTAATGAAAACTTACTATACAGGACCTACATGTGACGAATGTAGTTAATGAAAACTTACTATACAGGACCTACGTGTGACGAATGTAGTTAATGAAAACTTACTATGCAGGACCTACATGTGACGAATGTAGTTAATGAAAACTTTACTATGCAGGACCTACATGTGACGAATGTAGTTAATGAAAACTAACTATGCAGGACCTACATGTGACGAATGTAGTTAATGAAAACTTACTATGCAGGACCTACATGTGACGAATGTAGTTAATGAAAATTTACTATGCAGGACCTACATGTGACGAATGTAGTTAATTAAAACTTACTATGCAGGACCTACATTTGACGAATGTAATTAATGAAATCTTACTATGCAGGACCTACATGTGACGAATGTAGTTAATGAAAACTTTACTATGCATGACCTACATGTGACGAATGTAGTTAATGAAAACTTACTATGCAGGACCTACATGTGACGAATGTAGTTAATTAAAACTTACTATGCAAGACCTACATGTGACGAATGTAATTAATGAAAACTTACTATGCAGGACCTACATGTGACGAACGTAGTTAATGAAAACTTACTTTGCAGGACCTACATGTGACAAATGTAGTTAATGAAAACTTACTATGCAGGACCTACATGTGACGAATGTAGTTAATGAAAACTTACTATACAGGACCTACATGTGACGAATGTAGTTAATGAAAACTTACTATGCAGGACCTACATGTGACGAATGTAGTTAATGAAAACTTTACTATGCAGGACCTACATGTGACGAATGTAGTTAATGAAAACTTACTATGCAGGACCTACATGTGACGAATGTAGTTAATGAAAACTTACTATACATGACCTACATGTGACGAATGTAGTTAATGAAAACTTTACTATGCAGGACCTACATGTGACGAATGTAGTTAATGAAAACTTACTATACAGGACCTACATGTGACGAATGTAGTTAATGAAAACTTACTATACAGGACCTACATGTGACGAATGTAGTTAATGAAAACAAGTGACAGATAGGAACTAAGAGTAATCAACCAACACGGTACAGGGACAGTCAATTACCGTGTGGTAATTGCCGATCAGGGCAATTATCGATACATCCAGAGAGGCAAGATAATGATCGGGAGACTAACTACATAATCAATTTATATGTGATCGATCTGCTAACATTATTAATATTTGCATACGTACAATGTGCATAGAATGTTACATAATTGTTATATTAATAGCTACAATTTCAAATTGTTTTTGTGTCTTATATTTCTCTATTTTTTTGTTTACAACTGACATTCATATATGTATTTAACTGTCCTTTGTCTTTTATTTCTCTTGTGGAGTACATATCTTGTTAAATGATGTCCATTAAATGGACATCATCTGCAATCTAGTTTCAATATTTTGCGCATTTTACAAGTAAATGGCTCTGTGACGAAAGGGTAAAGAGCGCGTCTGTGATGGCCAATGTACCGAGTTCAATCCCCGCCACAAGCAATTGTGCATCCGGACCGTTCAGAAAGCAATGGCAAACTACTTAACGTATTTATGTTGCATAGAATATCACCATAGCCAACACATGCTGGTTGATAGCTAAGTCCTGTAACGGATATGCTACCAATTTTTTTTTTTTTACAAGTAAATGTATCTCTTTGCAAGTTTGTATTTTTATTTCTGTTCCGCGTTCCCAACAGGAAGTGCTATGAGAGTATGAAACTAACTATAGCACGTTTCACTAGCTTTGCCCTCACACAAATGTAACTATCTGATTAATTATCTAACTTATTAATGCCAATGTTTGCATACGATGTTATATTTGGTTAGACCGAATAAATATATACGTTATTTGTGTGTATCATGTCCAGTTTTTACGCACGAATGAAATACTTTGATATTTATCGGCATACTAATTATTGTGTATCGAGAAAAGACATTCAGACATAGATTATGTGGATTGATTAGGCATAGGTGTGTCTTCCATTACAATTCAGACATAGATTATGTGGGTTGATTATTGGGTTGATTATGCATAGGCGTGTCTTCAATAACAATCATTTGTCCACTATATCTGCAGATAATAATTTTGAAAGATGATTTCTTACCTAGAACGATCTGTATACAAAATGTTCCAGAAATTGTTTGTAATTGACAATTAAAACGCTACCATACTGTGCCGTCATGGGTCTACTTATTTCTAAAGGTATCATCACTTTGCCGTGTATAAGTGTTATAATGTAACCGTGCTCCTCTAATGTAAGTGTCAATAGTAAAATTGTTAAAGTTAACCCATTTCATTTAACTGCAGTAGGGGTATGAGATGTTAGCGATCTCACATTTCTGAGGGCGGTAACCATCTCCCCCTCCCTCGCAGTCTTTACTTCTCGTACTGATCCAGTACGCAATTAAGGCTGGATAGGCCCGGGAGCTGTTGTGATCTGAAAATTATTGTAGCCACAACTGGGAAGTCAACCCGGAACACCCATTTTCAAAGTCATGTCAAACGGTTGTCAAAATTAGAAGCGGTTATTGTAAATAACGATTCGTTACTTATCTCTAAGTTATGAATAGTCCACTTTTCCGCATTTGAATTAAAATTATATAGTTTTCCTAGAGTAACGTCATTGCAGAAATATTTAAAAATCGTAATTGTAGCCTGCTCTAATGTCAAAGTTTACTCGCAGACTACTTTTTCATACTAAACTACACAATTTATGTAGAAACACTTCTGACGGAAAATTTTAATGTGACACCGGATAAAACCTTAAACACCGTCAGTTTTGTGTTCAATAGTCAACAACAATGCTATGACACGCTTAAATCATACCAATTTTATTAGAATCCACTCATGTGGAAATTTTGTATTATAATTGACTGTAAACATATTTAAAAATGTATGTAAGATGTGTGATGACAAGTAGACGTGTGATATGTAGCGCAATAGACGAAAAGAATTGCAACTAATTACTACATTTTAAGGGAAAATGTAATTCCTAAGGTCTATACCATTTCAAATTTACGCACAATTCCAATTATGTGCGTTATATTTTTGCTGAGATACATCACTCTATAGTGGGGCAAACCTATTGAAACATGCTACACTTTACGCTGCTTTCATACCAGATATACATGCTAACTTCAGTTTCTCGTGTTTCTTCTGAGATGTAAAACCTACATAGAAACGTTGTATATTTTGTGATTGTAATTGCATACATTTAACATAAGTATATCATTTCAATGTATCTATATATCCACAGATTGTTCAATGATATTTCACATACGGTGTTGCTATGAAAATGTTCATGAAAATCTCCAAGTTCAGTCATATCTAAAGAACACCAGACATTTCTTGGATAACAAAGACATAACATTTAAATAATAAACGACGTAACACCGTGGATATTATTATTTCAGAAAAAGTATCTAAGGCAATATTTGTCATCTCTCCGATATTCTTCAAAATCGCACTACTGTGTTGTGTGACAGGGGTATTACAGTAAATAAAACTGCATCATAAGGTAAGTGATTATAGGGTAATACATATACAAATGTTACATGTTAGTTTTACCTGAAACAATACACATAATCGACGTTTCGGTCAAAACGTTATTTATGAAGATATGTACAAATAAAACAGAATGGAAACACCAAATCAAGCAAGGGCAGCATATCTGCAAAGTGGGATATGAAAGGACAGGAATACAACACAAAATGACAAGGACACAAAAATACAATATAGATGAGAGTGATGGAAATAAGATTGATTACATATAGAAAAATACAGGAAAAATGCAAAAAAAACATAAAGTTATAACTAATTTTATTCAAATAAAATGTCTTAACTGGATCAGATGTGTTATAGTGCGTGATCCATGAGAGACCGGAATTCGGATATACTAATATAAAAGGAATCAATTGATAAAACGTCCTAACCAAACTCAGGTCCGCGGTTTCTTTTTTTATGTCTATGTGAGATGAATTATACGAAAATACATGTATTATTGCTCTAATTGATGATGATGATAACGATGATGATGATAACGATGGTGATGATAGTGGTGATGATGATACATTAAAAATATTCGCAGCATTAGAAACGTGTATTTTTAGCTCCCTTTTCCTGGCCTTGTTATTATGGCATATGCCATGTGTTCAGAGGAGTTGTGTCTCGCTTTTGAGAGGCGCTGAATACTTATAGGTGAACAGAGTATATGAAGCCCAATCTACTACACCATGTGTTTATCATGGAGAATGCCGAGAATGAGGCTATTTCTCATCTTCCTTGCTCCAGAAAGTGGACTTTTATTTCAAATTTAACTACGAATTGACAGTATGTTTTTTTTGTTAGGAAGTTTGCAGGCATGATGCAACTGTTACGTGTCCACTTACTCTCTTTTGCAATAACTAAGCAACTGTCACGTGTCCACTTCATCACTTATGCAGTCAATTCATTATTTACCGCCGAAGACGGATGTGTTGGGCCATTGGCGCAAATAAAACGGCAACACAACGCATTTCCATTCTCTGGACTACATTCAACTGGAAATCTTGTAGGATCATTGTCCTGTTACAAGAGAAATCCAGTGGGAGTTTGAGAATGAACGCTGAAGAAGAAGAAATTCATTATTTTAGCGATTTGAAAGTTTGCTGCGTCAGCTTTCACTTCTTAGCGCAGACATCAAACTAAAGTCCGACGCTTGTTTTTGGAGGGGTTTTTTGTGTGGTCAGAACTGATTGTTTTTAACATGTAATATATTACTGTAACATTCAGAATAGCAAATGTCCCATTTCATGTCACGGTAGTGTGACAACTTCAATACCTGTACACATTTTGCTTGCAAACTTCTATGTCACGGTAGAGTAACATATTCAATAACTGTACACATTTTGTTTGCAAACATTTATGTCACGGTAGAGTAACATATTCAATAACTGTACACATTTTGTTTGCAAACATTTATGTCACGGTAGAGTAACATATTCAATAACTGTACACATTTTGCTTGCAAACTTCTATGTCACGGTAGAGTAACATATTCAATAACTGTACACATTTTGCTTGCAAACTTCTATGTCACGGTAGAGTAACATATTCAATAACTGTACACATTTTGTTTGCAAACTTCTATGATACAATAATACAAATATCGTTTGTCATAGAAAACATAATATCTACAGTAATGATGTACCTACAGTCTACACTTCTACACATTATTTACACTTCTACACTTCTACACATGTACACTTATACACTTCTACACATTTACACATATACATTTCTACACATCTACACTTATACATTTTTTACACTTCTACACATCTACACTTATACACTTCTACACTTATACAGTTCTACACATTTACACTTATACACTACTACACATCTACACATATACATTTCTAAACATCTACACTTATATACTTCTACACATCTACACTTCTACACATCTACACTTATACAATTATACACTTATACACATCTACACTTATACACATCTACACTTATACACATCTATACTTCTACACATCTACACTTCTACACATCTACACTTATACACATCTACACCTCTACACATCTACATTTCTACTCATCTACATGTCTACACATCAACATTTCTAAACATCTACATGTCTACACATCTACACTTCTACACTTCTACATTTCCTTTCAACTATTTAGCGAATATTGCATGCAGTCTTTCGCCTGATTATATCTGGCTTTGATCTCACCATGCAGAGTATGCAGTCATTTTTAGACCTGACAGAAATATCTTATCACGGGTAAAATGATTTCCATGTGTCATCCTGTTTCCAAATTTACCTGCAGCTAAAGTCATAATGTTATGTGACATAATAGAGGTGTTACCCTGCGATTTCATTCTAGAATGTCGAGATTATACTTAAGAGGTATTTTATTAATTACAACATATGTACTGAGGTATTTAGTTCATTACAACTGACGAACTAGGAGTATTTAGTACATTACAACTGACGAACTAGGAGTATTTAGTACATTACAACTGACGAACTAGGAGTATTTAGTACATTACAACAGACGAAAAAGAAGTATTTAGTACATTACAACTGGCAGACTAGAGGTATTTCGTAAGTTATAGGTGTTGTACAAATAATATTTAGTCCATTAAAACTGACGAACTAGAAGTATTTAGAACATTACAACTGACGAACTAGAAGTATTTAGTCCATTAAAACTAACGTTCTATAGGTATTTAGTCCATTACAACGGTCCTACTAGTTGTATTTAGTAAGTTATACGTGTAGTACAAGAAGTATTTATTCCATTAAAACTAACGTACGAGAGTTATTTAGTCCATTACAACTGACGAACTAGAGATAATTAGCCCATTAAAACTGATGTGCTAGAAGTATTTAGTCCATTACTGCTGTCCTACTAGAGGTATTTAGTAAGTTATAAGTGTTGTACAAGAAGTATTTAGTTAAAAATTATTGACTTCCTGGAGGTAATGGGTCAGTTACAGATATTTAGTCAATTACAACTGGCGTATATAAAATACTCGTTTCTCACTGCAATTCTCAATGGTAAACATTCAATCTACATACTGATAACGTCCTGATAACGAACCATTCAGTTGTACTATATTTAGTTACTGGTATTTGTCAATTAAAACTGTCGTTCTATACATATTTAGTCTATTTCAACTATCGTACTATAAATATTTAGTCTATTTCAACTATCGTACTATAAATATTTAGTCTATTTCAACTATCGTACTATAAATATTTAGTCTATTTCAACTATCGTACTATAAATATTTAGTCTATTTCAACTATCGTACTATAAATATTTAGTCTATTTCAACTATCGTACTAATCTATGGTAGATACGCCACGTTTTGTTCTTTATCCTGGTAGATACGCCACGTTTTGTTCTTTATCCTGGTAGATACGACACGTTTTGTTCTTTATCCTGGTAGATACGACACGTTTTGTTCTTTATCCTGGTAGATACGACACGTTTTGTTCTTTATCCTGGTAGATACGACACGTTTTGTTCTTTATCCTGGTAGATACGCTACGTTGTGTATTTTATCCTGGTAGATACGCTACGTTGTGTTCTTTATCCTGGTAGTTACGCCACGTTGTATTCGTTATCCTGGTAGATACGCCACATTTTGTTCTTTATCCTGGTAGATATGACACGTTGTATTCTTTATCCTGGTAGATACACCACGTTGTGTTCTTTATCCTGGTAGATACGCCACGGTTTGTTCTTTATCCTAGTAGATACGCCACGTTTTGTTCTTTATCCTGGTAGATACGCCACGTTTTGTTCGTTATCTTGGTAGATACGCCATGTTGTGTTCGTTATCCTAGCAGATACGCCACGTTGTGTTCATTATCGTGGTAGATACTGCACGTTTGTTAGTAGATTTTATTGTTTTGTAAACATACTAACTATTACTATTCTAAACGAGCACAAATGTCATTATTCTTTACTTCACTAATCACAAATGTTAGTATGATTCTTCACTAGTCACAAATATTAACTTATCACAAATGTTAGTATGATTCTTCACTAGTCACAAATATTAACTAATCACAAATGTTAGTATTCTTAGTGTCACTGGTTACAATGCTAGTATTCTTTGCGTCACTAATCACAAATGTTAGTTTTCTTTACTCCACGTTCGCGTCCATCACAACACGAGAGATAATACATATCTAATCTATGTACAACAAATGTTACCTTCAATGCTGGAAGATTTGCGTATCATGTTTACCTATACGGATTGAAATAATTAACTTCTATTGATGTTACCTTTACTTTTAGATAAGAAATAAGATGTACATATACGGGACCGCAGTTTCGTCTACATTCAGAAAAGTATTATTACCAGGGTCGTAGCTACGTCTAAAGTAGGGAAGGGGTTATACTTACCAGGGACGTACTTACGTCTACATTCAGGAAGAGGTTATACTTACCAGGGACATATTTACGTGTACATTCAGAAAGGGGTTAAACTTACCAGACCACTTTTACTTCTATATTCAGGAAGGGGTTATACTTACCAGGGACGTATTTACGTCTACATTTAGAAAGCGGTTAAACTTACCAGACCACTTTTACTTCTATATTCAGGAAGGGGTTATACTTACCAGGGCCGTATTTAGGTCTATATTCAGGAAATGATTAGACTGTATAAAAAATGGTATTTCGTCCGTTCTGGTTTGAAATTCCTTCTTTCTGTGGAGAAATTAGATGTCCTTATTGCAGAACAATAAGTCCTGCACAAGTTTTGTCTATATTCTTAGAAAACATCTAGTACTCAAATTTACGTTCTGATTTGCTAAGTTGTTGTTTAGTACCACCCTCCTCCCCGACTCCTTTCCTTTACATGAGTGCTTGAATATATAATAATTTCCGTGCAGAGTAACACATTTCATAATAAAAATGAATGCAATGCATTGGAACACCCACGTGACAGGAAAGAGACAAATCGGTTGCCCATTGACTGGAAGAAACAAATAAACTTAAAAGGATGTGTGTTTCTTGTGATCTTCAGTCAAAAAGGAAATGACAAATGATTTAAAGAAATGTGTACATTCCATATGTATATAATAATTTTTGATTTGTCTGGAGTACAGGTTTATACCAACCATATGCGAACATTTTACTACCACGTGATTTACTTTCTATAGCGTTCCATTTCCTTCTAGTCAGAATAGATGCTCGCTCCATCTCTGTTCTTCGTAATCTTTTCTTTGATGCTTTTTTATTTCTGTTTCTACTCTAGGACACACTTGTAATTTATCGTAGTCTTTGAAATGTGTTCCCTTCCTAACTGTAGCCTCTTTTCTAAATATATCGTTTCAATTATATTTGGTTGCCTCTTTTGATCGGTTCCTCATTTGTTATTGTGGCGCATCTATCACAATAAAGAACATAACGTGGCGTTTTGTTCTTTGTATTTTCACATTTATATTTGTACTCAGGTGGTATTTTCAATTATATATGTGTATTAATGTGGTATTTTCCATTATAAATTTGTATTCAGGCAGTATTTTCCCATTAGAAATGTGTATTATGATGATATTTTTAATGACATATTTGTATTCATGTAATATTTTCAATTACATATTTTTATTTAGGTAATATTTTCAATTACATATTTGTATCCACGTAATATTTTCAATTACATATTTGTATTCATGTAATATTTTCAATTAAATATTTGTATTCATGTTATATTTTCAATTACATATGTGTATTCATGTAATATTTTCAATTACATATGTGTATTCATGTAATATTTTCAATTACATATTTGTATTCATGTTATATTTTCAATTACATATTTGTATTCATGTAATATTTTCAATTACATATTTGTATTCATGTAATATTTTCAATTACATATTTGTATTCATGTAATATTTTCAATTACATATTTGTATTCATGTAATATTTTCAATTACATATTTGTATTCATGTTATATTTTCAATTACATATTTGTATTCATGTAATATTTCCAGAAAGTGTTCTTCTTAAGAGGTTGTCTATAAATTACGTCAAGAATTAGGAGGAGGCGGAACTCTTAAAATAATGTGTGACAGTTGTTGACAAAGGGGAGAAACTGTGGTTGACTTCAGTCACAACGTCACACACAACTATTAGTATATAACATTTATATTGTTTACATTTGAACAATTTTGTCAAAATATCCGAACATTCATGTAATTTATCAGTCAATTTATCGTAATTTATCGTAAATTATCAGTCAAACAACATTTATTTTAGGATGTTATGGGGGGGGGGGTGGATAGGGAAAAATTGTATATAGACATTTGTTCTACGGCATTGCTAACAAGATTCTGTATTCGGAAAACTAGCCTTTACACAAAAGGAGATTCTGTATTCGGGAAACTAGCCTCTACGCTAAATGAGATTCTGTATTCAGGAAACTAGTCTTTACACTAAAGGAGATTCTGTATTCGAGAAAATAGCCTTCACGCTAAAGGAGATTCTGTATTCAGGAAACTAGCATTCACACTAAAGGAGATTCTGTATTCGGGAAACTAGCCTTCACACTAATGGCAATTCTGTATTCGGGAAACTAGCATTCACACTAATGGTGATTCTGTATTCGGGAAACTAGCGTTCACGATAAAGGAGATTCTGTATTGGGAAAACTAGCCTGAACGATAAAGGAGATTCTGTATTAGGAAAACTAGCCTTCACAACTGAGGTTATAATTCCGACTTGTTGTTTCTCTTTTCTTGTAATACAAAACTAGTTTGATACGGTATTTTTGTGTGGTGAAATTGAGTATGTATTTGATACTATCAGTATGGAGATAATATAAACGTCTTGCAGGTGTGAATAACTCCATGGTTCTCTTCTACTGACGAAACATACAGTTAATTCCACGTTGAACGATGAATATAAAGAGAATACATTTTTATTCTAGGTTGATGAGGACGATGGGGGTAAGGACGATTGGGATGAGGAAGATGGGGATGAGGACGATGGGGATGCAGGTGATGGGGATGGCGATGATGGGGATGAGGACGATGGGGATGAGGACGATGGGGATGAGGACGATGGGGATGAGGACGATGGGGATGAGGACGATGGGGATGAGGACGATGGGGATGAGGACAATGGGGATGGCGATGATGGGGATGGCGATGATGGGGATGAGGACGATGGGGATGAGGACAATGGGGATGGGGACAATGGGGATGAGGACGATGGGGATGGCGATTATGGGGATGATAATGATGATAAAGTAATCCATTTACATGAGTACAGATAAATCTTGGCAGCTCATAATCTTTCCAAATAGACGATGAATAACAGAGAGTAAACCATGTTGAGTAATACAAGATTATATAAGGCTCTTTGTGTCAAAGTAATTATTTTTTAGGGGATTTAGTTGTGTATACTTAGTCCCCGAAAATATGCATTCCAGTGAAGAGCTGTCACATCATTAGTCCCCGGAGTGATGCATTTCAGTGAAGAAGAGCTATCACATCATTGTAACGTCATGCGTGGAGTGAACTTACTGCTTGGCTTACGTTAAGAGTGTTATTAGTCCCCGGAGTGATGCATTCCAGTGAAAAGCTATCACATCATTGTAACGTCATGCGTGAAGTGAACTTACTGCTTGGCTTACGTTAAGAGTGTTATTAGTCCCCGGAGTGATGCATTCCAGTGAAAAGCTATCACATCATTGTAACGTCATGCGTGGAGTGAACTTACTGCTTGGCTTACGTTAAGAGTGTTATTAGTCCCCGGAGTGATGCATTCCAGTGAAAAGCTATCACATCATTGTAACGTCATGCGTGGAGTGAACTTACTGCTTGGCTTACGTTAAGAGTGTTATTAGTCCCCGGAGTGATGCATTCCAGTGAAAAGCTATCACATCATTGTAACGTCATGCGTGGAGTGAACTTACTGCTTGGCTTACGTTAAGAGTGTTATTAGTCCCCGGAGTGATGCATTCCAGTGAAAAGCTATCACATCATTAGTCCCCGGAGTGATACATTCCAGTGAAGAGTGTTATTAGTCCCCGGAGTGATGCATTCCAGTGAAAAGCTATCACATCATTGTAACGTCATGCGTGGAGTGAACTTACTGCTTGGCTTACGTTAAGAGTGTTATTAGTCCCCGGAGTGATGCATTCCAGTGAAAAGCTATCACATCATTAGTCCCCGGAGTGATGCATTCCAGTGAAGAGTGTTATTAGTCCCCGGAGTGATGCATTCCAGTGAAAAGCTATCACATCATTGTAACGTCATGCGTGGAGTGAACAATTACTGCTTGGCTTACTAGTTTCTACTTCAGTTAGTCTTGTTGACAAATGTGATGATGCATCTAGCATCCCCCGTTACCTAGACGTATGCCACAGATTGACAAATGTGATGATGCATCTAGCATCCCCCGTTACCTGGACGTATGCCACAGATTGACAAATGTGATGATGCATCTAGCATCCCCCGTTACCTGGACGTATGCCACAGATTGACAAATGTGATGATGCATCTAGCATCCCCCGTTACCTAGACGTATGCCACAGATTGACAAATGTGATGATGCATCTAGCATCCCCCGTTACCTAGACGTATGCCACAGATTGACAAATGTGATGATGCATCTAGCATCCCCCGTTACCTGGACGTATGCCACAGATTGACAAATGTGATGATGCATCTAGCATCCCTCGTTACCTGGACGTATGCCACAGATTGACAAATGTGATGATGCATCTAGCATCCCCCGTTACCTGGACGTATGCCACAGATTGACAAATGTGATGATGCATCTAGCATCCCCCGTTACCTAGACGTATGCCACAGATTGACAAATGTGATGATGCATCTAGCATCCCCCGTTACCTAGACGTATGCCACAGATTGACAAATGTGATGATGCATCTAGCATCCCCCGTTACCTAGACGTATGCCACAGATTGACAAATGTGATGATGCATCTAGCATCCCCCGTTACCTAGACGTATGCCACAGATTGACAAATGTGATGATGCATCTAGCATCCCCCGTTACCTAGACGTATGCCACAGATTGACAAATGTGATGATGCATCTAGCATCCCCCGTTACCTAGACGTATGCCACAGATTGACAAATGTGATGATGCATCTAGCATCCCCCGTTACCTAGACGTATGCCACAGATTGACAAATGTGATGATGCATCTAGCATCCCCCGTTACCTGGACGTATGCCACAGATTGACAAAGATGAAATGTACACTGGCTTAAATCTCTTCATTATGTATAATTATTACGTTGTTATTTACAATTAGTACCTACCTACGTATTTTATGGTTAATAAATATTATATCAATAAATGATATGAATATTCATTTATAAAGGGTTAGGGTTAGGGTTAGGGTTAGTTAGGGTTAGGGTTAGTTAGGGTTAGTTAGGGTTAGGGTTAGGGTTAGGGTTAGTTAGGGTTAGTTAGGGTTAGGGTTAAGTTTATGGTTAGGGTTAGTTATGTTTTAATCCGAACATCAATCATAAATATATTTATATAAACATAAACTGAAAAAAATAGCCAATGGACATAATCACATAGGTAGGGATTAATTCCAAACTAGTTGCGAAAATTATGTGATAGAAGATAAACGTGATAAATTTAAGAAACGCATTATCCCATAAATAAACAATAGGACATACAACATGCAAAGATGGATGTTGGAATAATTATTTCTGGAAAAAATGACTTAATATACAGTCATACCACCAACTATATGATTTAATATACAATTATACCACTTACCATATCATTTACTATACAGTCATACTACCTACTATATGTTTTACTATACAGCCATACCACCTGCTATATGTTTTACTATAGTCATACCACCTATTATATGTTTACTATACAGACATACCACCTACTATATGTTTACTATACAGACATACCACCTACTATATGTTTTACTATACAGACATACCATCTACTATATGTTTTAATATAGTCATACCACCTATTATATGTTTACTATACAGACATACCACCTACTATATGTTTTACTATACAGACATACCATCTACTATATGTTTTACTATAGTCATACCACCTATTATATGTTTACTATACAGACATACCACCTACTATATGTTTACTATACAGACATACCACCTACTATATGTTTTACTATACAGACATACCATCTACTATAGCATTTACTATACAGAAATACCACCTACTATATGTTTTACTATACAGTCATACAACCTACTATATGATTTACTACACAGTCATACCACCTACAATATAATTTATAAAACATCCTGCTATATCTAGCAATATACTATTTCATGACAGTTATGGTTGGAAACTAGATAGATTCCAGATGGTGCTATTCCAGATATAAAACTGGAGACATGAGACTAAATGACGTAAATCCTGGTCTCTCATTGAACTTCTCATAGATAAGCATATGATCTACCTACTCGTGTAAGTCCTGATAACGAAAGATTCGGTTGTACTCTATGAGAGTATGCTTTGCAAGACAAGCCAGCTCTCTAAACACTTACCAGGCCAACAAGGATCAACTAATCTGAAGAGATTCGTTTGCTTGCGTCAGTTGGCACAACACTTAAATATGGAAAAATAATTTCCACCAGTTCGTATTACAGTCGTTCAAGATGATGTTAGAATAGCGTACAGAAGCCAGCTCAAAACTGTACCTGCGACATCTTTATTATAATCAATATAGCAAGTGTGTTCTTGTAACTAGAATCAACCAATAGTTTAACATTCATTGTATCATTGATATAGATACACAATGCGAGAACGTATATTTTCATAACCTCTTTGTTGGTTTACCCTCACTATACGTTATGATGTAGTGAAATATATTGTTTACCCTCACTATACGCTATACTATAGTGAAATATAGCAATCGTTTAACCATACACATATACCGGATATAGTAGGTGTGTTTATATATATATCTTGCAGGTACCCGTTACAGTGGGGTTAATTTGGAAGCCTTTCAATAAATAACTTGCGAGAATTGGTTCGAGGGTCCACGGGTAGGAACAATTTCTTGTCTTCGATGAAGGACAAAACTATTGGGTATATATTGTATTGTTTATTGTCATTCCCAAGTGGAATCAGCACTTGTTTTTGCTTGTACCTTGCTACTGCTGAAATGACTGCGACAATTGATGAGTATGTTGCCCTGCGTATTGCTCATGTCAGTGCAGCATTCGGAAGCCTTCGTGCCAACGTCTGGATCAGGCGTGGTCTCAGTCTGACAACTAAGTTGGACGTGTACCGCGCAGTGCTTCTACCTACACTGCTTTATGCTGCGTCATCCTGGACTGTCTATGCCAGACATGCTCGACAGCTTAACTCTTTTCATCTTCGGTGCCTACGAAACCTCATGGAAGTACGTTGGCAGTATCGTGTACCAGATACGGAAATTCTTCAGAAGTCCCGTATGCAAAGCATACATGCAATGCTGACTAGGTCCCAACTCCGCTGGAATGGCCACATCGTCCGTATGCCAGACAAGCGCCTTCCAAAGAGATTATTCTATGTGGAGCTGTGCGAAGGTAAACGTTCAAGTGGAGAGCAGAAAAAGCGCTTCAAGGATCACCTAAAAAGTAGTCTCAAGCACTGCAGCATCGATCGGAGCTCCTGGGAGACTACAGCACTTGATCGCTCAGCCTGGCACACCCAGATCAATGCTGGCATCACGAAATTCGAAAAAGAAAGAACACTGCACGCAATCCATAAGCGGAAGAACAAATCCGAAAATTCTCCTACCCGAACCTTCAGCACTCCTGCATGCACTGCAATAGAACTTTCCGTGCACGAACATGACTCATCGGGCATCTACAAACTCACAAACCAAATTAGTTATTTACCAATCTTAATAATCATTATTATTATTATTTTATTTTGTTCCATCGCATTTAATGTTTTTCATGCCATGCTCATCTTCGCTTGCGAAGGTGTAACTTCATCAGTTACGGACGCCTGATCGGGTGTGTCTTGATACGTTTGCTTGGTTACGTGTGATTAGTTGCATGTGATTAGTTACGTGTGATTATATGCGTGTGATTAGTTGCGTATGATTAGTTACTTGTCATTGGTTGCGAGTGATTCGTTGCGTGTGATTAGTTGCGTGTTATTGGTTTCATGTGCATGTTTACGTGTACCAGGTTACGTCCTTTACCGTATTTCTTGTATGAAAATCAATACAAGGTAACTGCGTGAAACGTAACAACAATTAGACTTACGTAAAACACAGGTTTATATTTCGTTTCATTGGGAGACACCAGACTATAGCTAAAACTAGTAGGTAATGATGGGCAATGATGATCACACAAGAAAGCATAAAAATTACAATACACAAATCGCATTCAACGTTTCAACCAAAAGGTCTTTATTAAGACACAAACAAAACACCACAAGACGACCACTTCAAAACCAAAAAACCAATTCAAATTTTCCATTCGTCGTCTTTTGATGTTTTGTTTGTGTCTTGATAAAGACCCTTTGCTTGAAACGTTTAATGTGATTTGTGTATTGTAATTTTTATGCTTTCTTGTGTGCTCATCATTGCCCATCATTACCTACTAGTTTTAGCTATAGTCTGTCGTGTCCCATTGAAACTAAATATAAACCTGTGTTTTACGTAAGTCTAATCGTATTTCTTGTGCCTGTTTACGTGTGTCTAGTTACTTGTGCCTGATTTCATGCGACACCGTGGTTCTGCTGAGTCCATGTTTGTTCTTGTTGCTGCGTATCCATCTATTTCTTTGTCTTGTTTTTCATTAGGTTATTAATACGCCATGCGCGACTATCAGATTTTATTTACATTACATTACCATGCTGTGTCGGATTTCAAAAAGTGATTGCAAAAAGTGATTACAAAAAAAACCTTCAAGATTCAATTAACGTACTAATCACAGAAACTAAAGAGAAAGGCCTCTTCCTAAGAAAACAGAAGTAATGGTTATTTGAAAGAAACAAAATACCATACCTTGCAAGATGAAAGTGAATTATATAGTATCAAAAAAGGTCCGCCAATTCAAATATTTAGGCACAACAAACACAGTAGATGGAAGAAGTTCAACAGAAATAAGGAGCAGAATAGGGCAAGCAAAAACAACATTCAGAAAAATGAAGAGATGAGAAAGAGAGTTTTGCAGTACTATACAACTCCTATACTAACATATGGGTGCGAGTCTTGAACAATAAACAAACTGGAAAGTGGGAAATTAGAAGTAACAGAGATGCGGTTCTATAGAAGAGAATACCATGGACTGCCAGAAAATCTAATGTGGAGGTGTTGAAAGAGTGAATTGCGAAACGGACCTTAACCAATAATATAAGAAAAAGACAGTCTTCCCTTTTTTAGCCACTTCATGAGATAAGCAGATTTGGAGAACTTAGTAACAACAGGCAAGATTAAAGGCAACAGCGACAGAGGACGACAACGTGAGAAAATATAAGACAGTTTGACAACCTGGCACGGCAGGGAAACAACAGCGAGTTTGATATATACTACTGGAAACAGAGAGCTGTGGAGAAACATGACCGCCTACGCCAACCGACATAGCACCTGATGATGATGATGACTGCGTCGGAAACATTTTATATCGTACTAGTACATGTGCTATGTGCACAGTACTAAACATATAGACCACCTCATCAGTGCTACAACACAGAGTCTCTACCACTACGAAATAGCAACACCAATAGTAGATAAATTATTATTTCATCTTGTGAAAGTCATATATCACCCCCGCCTCCCCCATTATCATACTATCTAAACATATTAAATGAAAATTGAATTATTATTTTTCGTACATTATCATTCATAATACATGTATTGTATGAAGTTGTGTGGGGGGGGGGCGAATTGTATATAGACATTTGTTCTATGTCATTGCTAAAGGAGATTCTATATTCTGGAAACTAACCTTCACGCTAAAGAACAATTATGTATTCTGGAAACTAGCCTTCACGCTAAAGGAGATTCTATATTCTGGAAACTAACCTTCCCAGCTGAGGTTATAATAACAAACACACAAATGAAACATGATACGAAAACTCTTTTGTTTGTAATTTTTAGGAATAAGAGAATGAAGAAAGTGTTCCTGATTTCTTATTTGGGTGTGTTTGAAAGCCCTTACATATATTATTAGACATTTCATATTACCAGCCGAAAACGGATGTGTCGGGCCATCGGCGCAAGTAAAACGGCGACAAACGCATTTCCATTCTCTCGACTGCATCCTGCTAGACATCTAAAATAGATCATGGTCCTGCTACAGGAGAGATCAGCAGGAGTTTGAGAATGTACGCTGAAGAAGAAGAAGAATTCCATATTAAATGTAAGGATGGCTGTCACTAGTGTGATATTATTAATGATCATGTTTATTACTGGTGGCACAGTGTTGAATGAAATGTTTGTTACTGGTAGCACAGTATTGAATGAAATGTTTGTTACTGGTAGCACAGTATTGAATGAAATGTTTGTTACTGGTAGCACAGTATTGAATGAAATGTTTGTTACTGGTAGCACAGTATTGAATGAAATGTTTGTTACTGGTAGCACAGTATTGAATGAAATGTTTGTTACTGGTAGCACAGTATTGAATGAAATGTTTGTTACTAGTAAGAAATTGTTAAATGTTTATGTTTGTTACTGGTAGCACAGTATTGAATGAAATGTTTGTTACTGGTAGCACAGTATTGAATGAAATGTTTGTTACTGGTAGCACAGTATTGAATGAAATGTTTGTTACTGGTAGCACAGTATTGAATGAAATGTTTGTTACTGGTAGCACAGTATTGAATGAAATGTTTGTTACTGGTAGCACAGTATTGAATGAAATGTTTGTTACTGGTAGCACAGTATTGAATGAAATGTTTGTTACTAGTAAGAAATTGTTAAATGTTTATGTTTGTTACTGGTAGCACAGTATTGAATGAAATGTTTGTTACTGGTAGCACAGTATTGAATGAAATGTTTGTTACTGGTAGCACAGTATTGAATGAAATGTTTGTTACTGGTAGCACAGTATTGAATGAAATGTTTGTTACTAGTAAGAAATTGTTAAATGTTCATGTTTGTTACTGGTAACAAAGTGTTGAATGTTCATGTTTGTTACTGGTAACAAAGTGTTGAATGTTCATGTGTGTTACTGGTAACAAAGTGTTAAATGTTCAAGTTTGTTACTGGTAACACAGTCTTGAAGCGATAAATACTAGGTTTAGGCAATGATGTTACTATGTGGAAAAGTTATCAAATAAAAAATTAATAATAATAAAAAAGGAACACAAAGTTTCTCATGTTACGTTACAACTGGGTGCATGGCCGTATGTCTGGAACGCCATTTGGAGACCTTAAGGTTCCGGGTTCAATCCACGGTTGGGACATGATTTTTCTTTAGGAGGTACAATCAAAATCATTCCTGTACATGTGGCGGCTTCGTCTTCTTTTTTCGTTCACTTAAAACATGTCTATATCTGTAATTATGTCTCCTGAATAAAACTCACTGTCTTGTGTAGTTCATACAGTGGCCCATAGAGCTTTGATTCCATAGTAATCACCTCTGGCCAATATGTCTGCCTCGGCGTTTCATGCTCAAAACTCTCTTGGAGTATATCTGTAGCACTATGTGCTGCCTGTCTACATGTACAAATGGCCGTGTTGCCAATCTTGAACTTTGCATACATGTGACTATGGAGTCGGTTGTGTCCTGTTCTCAAGCGTAGACATATAACTTGTTATACATGTGGTGACGATTGTTATGGTAAAGCAGCCTTTATTTCCACAGCTCATAGAAAGCTCTCCCTGCACTCATTCACAGAAAAACATAAAGTTTGGCAAAGAAAGAAAGTAAACACTCAATAAAACACAGACATCCACCCATAAAACAAACACATCCATGTATTTCAGAGTTGGTGTTATATTCACTACCGTCACATTCATCCTTTTCGCAGAAGTCCTTGCTGATATAAAGACAACTGCTATACAACTCCTCTAGTCTAGTGATCACAGCATTGGTGGTCTATACAACTCCAATAGTCTAGTGATCACAGCATTGGTGGTCTATACAACTCCTCTAGTCTAGTGATCACAGCATTGATGGTCTATACAACTCCTCTAGTCTAGTGATCACAGCATTGGTGGTCTATACAACTCCTCTAGTCTAGTGATCACAGCATTGATGGTCTATACAACTCCTCTAGTCTAGTGATCACAGCATTGAGGGTCTATAAAACTCCACTAGTCGAGTTATCACAGCATTGATGGTCTATACAACTCCAGTAGTCGAGTTATCACAGCATTGAGGGTCTATAAAACTCCACTAGTCGAGTTATCACAGCATTGATGGTCTATACAACTCCAGTAGTCGAGTTATCACAGCATTGAGGGTCTATAAAACTCCACTAGTCTAGTGATCACAGCATTGAGGGTCTATAAAACTCCACTAGTCTAGTGATCACAGCATTGAGGGTCTATAAAACTCCACTAGTCGAGTTATCACAGCATTGATGGTCTATACAACTCCAGTAGTCGAGTTATCACAGCATTGAGGGTCTATAAAACTCCACTAGTCTAGTGATCACAGCATTGAGGGTCTATAAAACTCCACTAGTCTAGTGATCACAGCATTGAGGGTCTATAAAACTCCACTAGTCTAGTGATCACAGCATTGATGGTCTATAAAACTCCTCTAGTCTAGTGATCACAGCATTGATGGTCTATACAACTCCAGTAGTCGAGTTATCACAGCATTGAGGGTCTATAAAGCTCCACTAGTCTAGTGATCACAGCATTGAGGGTCTATAAAACTCCACTAGTCTAGTGATCACAGCATTGAGGGTCTATACAACTCCTCTAGTCTAGTGATATGATATTGATATTAATAATAATAACTCTATGCTGTGAAATCACCATCAGCAGGTGCCATGCTTGCAGGCGTAGGCGTTCATCGCTCTCCACAGCTCTTTGACCACAGTATTATGTATCAAGTTCGTTGTTCTTTCCCTGCCCTGCCAGGTTGTCAAATTGTCTCATATGTTCTCACGTTGTCGCCCTGGCTCTGTTACGTTCAGTTTTGTCTGACAGTCTCATGAAGTGGCCAAAAAAAAAGAAGATTGACTTTTTCTTATATTGTTGATTAAGGTTATATATTGTTGTGTGGCAGGGGCCGAGAGGATAGACCGCTAGTCTCACACAAGTGAGGTTTAGAGTTGGATCCCCGGTAAGAACTGGGTTTTCTTTCTGTCGGAGGGTAAATTAAAAAACTCACCCTGTACATGACGTGACGACAGCAAGAGCATGCGGACGTTATCACACAGCTATTCAATCCCCTTCTGTTAAAATGCATAATTTATTTTTTGACTGCTCATTTTTTGACTCTTTCAGCACCTCTACATTAGTTTTTCTGGCAGTAAATGGTATTCTCAGCATTCTTCTATAGAACCACATCTTTATTATCTCTAATTTCCCACTTTCTAGTTTGTTTATTGTCCATGACTCGCACCGATATGTTAGTATAGGGGTTATATAACACTTCAGAATCCTCTTTCTCGCCTCTAATGACAATGTCATATTACACAATATATATTTTATTTTTCTGAATGGTTTTTTTGGCGTCATATTATGTTTCTTATTTCTGTTGAACTCCTTCCATCTGCTGTAATCGTTGTACCTAAATATTTGAATTGTTGTATGCTGTTAAATACAACAGAAAAATATGAAATCTCTGCACAGGGAAAAAAAACAGCGATATAAATTTCCAATTTTTAAATCAACTGATACGATTGAGTACTAATATAAATACATATAATGCTTATTACCCACAAGTTTAAACACGGTCCCGTATATAGCTACATGTCAAAGATTTTACATAATGGTTAATTGGTTCGATCGAACTCTTTCAAGGTTGAAACTTTCTACGAGATACAACACGAACAAACGAAATTAAAGAGGGTGATGATTTCTTTTCCATGTCCAGAATAAAAGAGTTGGGTTCGAAATTTGGTGCCTTCAGAAATGATTTTTTTATGGGTTAGATATGTTGTGTGTAAAATAAGCTCGTCGGGTCGAATTAGGAACGTTAAGCTAATTTATTGTCTATCTAGGCAAATTCAAAATTAATACATATACTGTGTTAATTCAGACACAAATTATGCTTGAAGATTTTACAGTAAAGACATTAATCATGAAGTCAAATATTGATACTGATAAACTAATCATTGAGATAACTTTGCTCATTTGAGTTTAGTTTGTAAATTAGTTAGGTGGTTGATTGGTTATTATTAATTAGTTAGTTGGTTGATTATTTAGATAGTTAGTTCGTTAGTTAGTTAATTAATTAGTTAGCTCGTTAGTTAGTTAGTTGGTTGTTTCGTGAGTTAGCTAGTGGGTTAGTTAGTTAATGAACTAGTTAGTTGATTAGTTATTTATTTATTTATTTATTTAGTTATTTAATTATTTAATTCGTTAGTTAGTCACTCAGTTAATGTGTTAGTTATTTAATTTAGTTAATTAGTTGATTGGTTATTGAGTTAGATTTGTTAGTTAGTTAGTTAGTTAGGTAGTTAATCAATTAGATATCCAGTTAGTTAGTTGGTTAATTTGTTAGTTAGTTAGATAGTTAGTTCTTTAGTTAGTTCGTTAGTTAGGTAGTTAGTTATTAGCTAGTTAGTTAGTGAATTGATTAGTTAGTTAGTTAGTTAGTTATTTAGCTAGTTAGTTAGTTAGTTAGTTAGTTAGTTAGCTAGTTAGTTAGAAAGTTAGTTAGTTAGTTAGTTAGTTAGTTAGTTAGTTAGTTAGTTAGTTAGTTTTGCGTTCGCTCCATTGTAACCATCACGGATATCCGTGCGATTTCCGCCGGGAACTTGGTTACGTTGTGCCACAGTTATGCGCTTTGTAGGCCTAGCAGATCTGATTTCGGCATGCCTTGACAATTCGGGTGGGCTACCCTTAGCCTGTGACAGCCTCTATATCTGTCTCCAGCCACGCGTAGTGGCGACTCTTCGCCCAGACGATTTTTGCTCTCGTCTGACTCGCACGAGATGTTCCACTGTCTATGAACTTGCCTCGTGTAATTGGACGTGCTGTGCTTGTGCCCATTGGGTACTGAACCGTTTCTCATCCGTGAGCCTGGTTCCTTAAGGGGAAGAACTCAACAGAGGAGTTGGACCCTGGCTCTTTCGCCCTCTTAGCCGAGGTGTCATTCACCGACATCGTGTACCCCTTGTCCAAGTTCGAGTCTCACACCACGCGTTTGAGAGCAAGGCGTTCTCGAGCTGAGCGTCCTTGTCCCAATAGTGCCTGAGCCCATCAGGTACTGAACCCTTTCTCTCTTCAAGTGTATTTCCGGTGTAGGAAAACCTGACAGTAGAGTTGGGCCAGGGCTAAATCGTTGTCCCTTTTGTGCCTGAGCCCATCGGGTACGGAGCCCTTTCTCTCTGTAAGTGTACTTCGGGTATAGGAAACCTTGACAGTAGAGTTAGGCCAGGACTACCATCGTTGTCCCTTTCTTGCCTAAGCCCATCGGGTACAGAACCCTTTCTTTTCGCGAGCATATTTCCGGTTTAGGAAGGCTCAACATTAGAGTTGGATTAGGTCTTCTTGCTTTACCAAACGCCAATGAATGGGTCTGGGTCTCTGCCTGTAAGGAACACAGGTAACTAGAAGCTCGTCTCGAGCTGACGGAGCTTGTAGTTCCCCTTTCCTAGGGACTTTTCACTTTATATTTGCAGTTCTCGCTGCCCTCTAGCGCTGCTCTGCCCTTTCATTGTTTCATTGTACTCAGTATGAAATCTATTTGTCTCTCGCCATGCATCTACCTTTTTGCATTTTACATTGGCCGCCCCTCCAATGTTCGGACTGGTCTGATTAGCTTCACTGTATGTCGACAGTGTCGCTATATGTGGTGATGCTGGTGGTGTCGGAGATATTGTCTGTCTCTTGTGCAGTCAAATCTCTTTCCATCTGCTACCTCCACATTCTCGGACACGATCCCCAAATGATTTGGCCAGAATCAGCTCGAGCTGCTGTATTTCTGTTTCCAGGGTGCACCGCGTGGAGGTACATTTGGGATCTTGGTTATCTGCTAACCCTGGGTCCGCCTAGAGCAATGCGTTCCCTTTGCACCCAGTTAGTTATTTAGTTAGTTAGTTAGTTAGTTAGTTATTTAGTTAGTTAGTTAGTTAGTTACTTAGTTAGTTAGTTAGTCAGTAAGTTAGTTAGTTAGTTAGTTAGTTAGTTAGTTAGTTAGTTAGTTAGTTAGTTAGTTAGTTAGTTAGTTAGTTAGTTAGTTAGTTAGTTAGTTAGTTAGTTAGTTAGTTAGTTAGTTAGTTAGTTAGTTAGTTAGTTAGTTAGTTAGTTAGTTAGTTAGTTAGTTAGTTAGCTGGTTGGTTGGTTAGTGTATTTATTTAGTTAGTTTGTTCGTTCGTTAGTTAGTTAGCCAGTTAGTTAGCTAGGTGGTTGGTTAGTGTATTAATTAGTTAGTTTGTTCGTTCGTTAGTTAGTTAGCCAGTTAGTTTGCTAGTTGATTGGTTAGTGTATTTATTTAGTTAGTTTGTTCGTTCGTTAGTTAGTTAGCCAATTAGTTAGCTAGTTGGTTGGTGTATTTATTTAGTTAGTTAGTTAGTTAGCCAGTTAGTTAGCCAGTTAGTTAGCCAGTTAGTTAGCTAGTTGGTTGGTTAGTTGGTTGGTTAGTGTATTTATTTAGTTAGTTCACTTTCTCTACATGTCCAATATAAGCCTACCGGGTAGTATAAATATTTTGATTCCTGGTGTCCTCTCTTACGTGCCAGTTTAGCTTGAATTCTTCTAAACCAAGACATTCAAGACATCTATATTTACATGAATTTAATGCATTGTCCATCGACTAGTTAATTCAATGTTCGTAATAAGATTTATATATATATATATATTATACTTAAATATTTATAGTTTGATATTTCGTGGTGAATTTATTTTCTAGATTTATATATTCACTGTTGTGTTTATTTCAATAACATTTAATTTTTTACAATAACTGCTTCTTAGCCCGTTCATCAACCGAACATCTAAAAAATACAACATAAAAAACATAAACAAAACATTACTGTGAAGAAGTGGAAGACGGCTATTTAGGATGTCGAAATAACGGTCAATTACGAAAACAATTTCTGTAGCCGCAACGTGTTTAGGAAGAATATTTATTTGTACCTCCGAAAGACAAACTTCCATGTCACAACCATGTGTTGAACCCGGGACCCCATGGTGTTAAGGACGGCGTTCTAGCAATGCGACCACGCGCACCATACCCTGACATTCAACCGTTCTATTTGAGTTTTCCTGACCGATATTTGAGCAAACACGAATGGGTTAGAAGAGTTTATTCAACCGAGACATAATTGTCAAAGTCAGTCATCATACCATTAAGGATACACTCAAAGCAATGGCAACTATGGACACACCATGGGAACATGTTTGATATTATGACGACTAAATTTCTTACTTCCTAGAAATGATGTTTTCATGTTTTCATCTATCAGGCATGCTGTGAGATTTATTCATGTTACATTCAGAGACTGTTTATTTCTGTAAGATGAACTTGTCCCTTCATCTTCGTTGTGTTATAAATCTCCAACTAGGCTAGTCAGATACCTGTTACTACATTTTACTTGACCGGAGTCATAACCAGTCTTAAGAAAATGTACACTTTACGCACGTTTGCTCACTAATAGACAAATCCTTTTCAAGATCAGTGCTAATCACAAATGATTTACTAAAATTTAATTATAGTAGTTTTATCTCGTTACTGAAGCAAGCTGCCACTTCCATAACACATTCTGAAAATTAATGTGTTTTTTTTCGTTCGTGTGGCTCGCGTGGAAATTATATCGCACATAAAAGTGGATAAACGAGCTTCAATCTGTGAAGAAAGACGATTTTTTTTTTACGTAAAGACTTCGTTATTTATGAGTATAGAAAGGGGCGCAGCTTAGATGCAACATACCTTCAACGTCGTCTGCCTCTTGTCTTGGTGGTTCACACCGCTAGCCTGTAACATGTGCATCTCGAGATGTACTCTCCCACTTGTATCTCTACCTACTTCTTGTACGCCTGGCAGCGACTTTACCTTCACGTAATGTCTTCAACATTGTGTCATGTATTTTATTATGTCCAAAATATTTTATTCTTTTAATTCCAATACTATACTATACTATTTGTATAAACAATCTTTATATACTATATTATTTGTAGAAACACTCAAAATCTACAATTCCAAAATGGCACAGGATGACATTTGAGAGTTATGTCTGATTGTAGATATTGAAAGTTTTAAAGAGGACATGACCGATACTAAGAAAACTCTGACTAATCAAATCTGTCATTGAAGTATCAGCATTTTATGGATGTGTTTGTGTGCTGTTGTTTTAAATATGACACACCTACCACAATATATCATTGGAGTTTCAGCATTTTATGGATGCAATCTAAATGTGTAGCGCGCAGATCCATGGATCCAGCAGCAATTCTAGCGACTGTAAAATGAGTCTGTATCGTCATTTCGTTTCTTTTAAAAATGTAGGACTCTGTTTCGTTAAAATGTAGGCACTTTTACATGTATTGTATAATAAACTATATCTTGACCGGAATATCGTAACGATAGCACCTAGAAAAAATGGATAACAAGGTAACTCCTTCAGTGGCAGGAGTGCTGTAACAAGTGGATAACAAGGTGACTCCTTCAGTGGAAAGAGTGCTGTAACAAGTGGATAACAAGATGACTCCTTCTTTCTGTGGCAGGAGTGCTGTGACACGTGGATAACAAGGTGACTCCTTCAGTGGCAGGAGTGCTGTAACAGGTGGATAACAAGGTGACTCCTTCAGTGGCAGGAGTGCTTTAACAAGTGGATAACAAGGTGACTCCAGTGGCAGGAGTGCTGTAACAAGTGGATAACAGGGTGACTCCTTCAGTGGCAGGAGTGCTGTAACAAGTGGATAACAAGGTGACTCCTTCATTGGCAGGAGTGCTGTAACAAGTGGATAACAAGGTGACTCCTTCAGTGGAAAGAGTGCTGTAACAAGTGGATAGCAAGGTGACTCCTTCAGTGGCAGGAGTGCTGTAACAAGTGGATAACAAGGTGACTTCTTCAGTGGTAGGAGTGCTGTAACAAGTGGATAACAAGGTGACTCCAGTGGCAGGAGTGCTGTAACAAGTGGACAGCAAGGTGACTCCTTCAGTGGCAGGAGTGCTGTAACAAGTGGATAACAAGGTGACTCCTTCAGTGGTAGGAGTGCTTTAACAAGTGGATAACAAGGTGACTCCAGTGGCAGGAGTGCTGTAACAAGTGGATAGCAATGTGACTCCTTTATTGGCAGGAGTGATGTAACAAGTGGATAACAACGTGACTACATCAGTGGCAGGAGTGCTGTAACAAGTGCAGACAGGAAATAGAAGCAACTTCTCTGTACAGTGGTGTTTCCTGATAAAGCAAAATAATACGACCTTATTGCTAATCCATTGTTAATGCAAATATGTGCTAGACTATGTGCTAGATTGTACGTGTTAGAACATTTGCTAGATGTGTATGTGTTAGATCATGTGATAGATTGGTACGTGTTAGAACATTTGCTAGATGTGTATGTGTTAGACCATGTGCTAGATTAATGCGTGTTAGAACATTTGCTAGATGTATATGTGCTAGACCATGTGCTAGATTGTACGTGTTAGAAAATTTGCTAGATGTGTATGTGTTAGACCATGTGCTAGATTAATGCGTGTTAGAACATTTTCTAGATGTGTATGTGTTAGATCATGTGCTAGACGAATATACATCTGTTAGAACTTGTTCTAGATGGGTATGCATGTGTAGAATTCAAAAGATATACGAATTAATAACGCACACGTTAATGTAGACAAGCTTGACACTGTTGTTATACGAGTTTTTTTATATAAACATATAATTAAAACATTACAGTAAGTCCCAGGTGACCAGATAGTAAACTAAAAGTATAATTTCATCTGCTTTGTAATATATTGAGCATACACAAATCATGTTGTATTTTCATTTTCGTGTATTAGTTTGTTTGTTTGTTTTTCGTTCGCTCCATTGTAACCATCACGGATATCCGTGCGATTTCCGCCGGGAGCGTGATTACGTTGTGCCACCGTTATGCGCCTTGTAGGCCTAGCACATCCGATTTCGGCATGCCTTGACAATTCGGGTGGGCTACCCTTAGCCTGTGACAGCCTCTATATCTGTCTCCAGGCACGCGTAGTGAAGACTCTTCGCCTAGACGATTTTCTAGCTCTCGTCTCACTCGAACGAGGTGTTCCACTGTCTATGAACTTGCCTCGTGTAATTGGACGTGCTGTGCCTGTGCCCATTGGGTACTGAACCGTTTCTCATCCATGAGCCTGGTTCCTTAAGGGGAAGAACTCAACAGAGGAGTTGGACCCTGGCTCTTTCGCCCTCTTAGCCGAGGTGTCATTCACCGACATCGTGTACCCCTTGTCCAAGTTCGAGTCTCACACCACGCGTTTGAGAGCAAGGCGTTCTCGAGCTGAGCGTCCTTGTCCCAATAGCGCCTGAGCCCATCAGGTACTGAACCCTTTCTCTCTTCAAGTGTATTTCCGGTGTAGGAAAACCTGACAGTAGAGTTGGGCCAGGGCTAAATCGTTGTCCCTTTTGTGCCTGAGCGAATCGAGTACAGAACCCTTTCTCTCTGCAAGTTACTTCCGGTATAGGAAACCTTGACAGTAGAGTTGGGCCAGGACTGCCATCGTTGTCCCTTTCTTGCCTACACCCATCGGGTACAGAACCCTTTCTCTTTGCAAGCATATTTCCGGTTTAGGAAGGCTCGACATTAGAGTTGGGTTAGGTCTTTTGCTTTACCAAACGCCGATGGATGGGTCTGTGTCTCTGCCTGTTAGGAACTCTGGTAACTAGAAGCCCGTCTCGAGCTGACGGAGCTTGTAGTTCCCTTTCCTAGGGACTTTTCACTTTCTATTTGCAGTTCGCGCTGCCCTCTAGCGCTGTTCCGCCCTTTCATTGTTTCATTGTACTCTGTGTGAAACATATTTGTCTCTCGCCATGCATTTACCTTTACGTGCATTTTACATTGGCCGCCCCTCCAATGTTCGGACTGGACTGACTAGCTTCACTGTATGTCGACAGTGTTGCTATATGTGGTGATGCTGGTGGTGTCGGAGATATTGTCTGTCTCTTGTGCAGTCAAATCTCTTTCCATCTGCTACCTCCACATTCTCGGACACGATCCCCAAATGATTTGGCCAGAATCAGCACGAGCTGCTGTATTTCTGTTTCCAGGGTGCACCACGTGGAGGTACATTTGGGATCTTGGTTATCTGCTAACCCTGGGTCCGCCTAGAGCAATGCGTTCCCTTTGCACCCCCGTGTATTAGTAAATAAAGTGAACATAGGCACCAAATTCTTCAACATTCTTCATGTAGAGGTTGTCTATACATTACAAAAGGTTGTCTATACATTTTCGAGGTTGTTTATATATTACAGGGGTTGTCTATATATTGTGTAGGTTGTCTATATATTATGGAGCTTGTCTATATATTTCGGAGGTTGTTTATATATAACAGGGGTTGTCTATATATTGCGAAGGTTGTCTATATATTTTGGAGGTTGTTTATATATTACAAAGGTAGTCTATATATTGTGGAGGTTGTCTATACATTATGGAGGTTGTCTATATATTATGGAGGTTGGCTATATATTATAGAGGTTGTCTATACATTATGGATGTTGTCTATATATTATGGAGATTATCTATATATTATGTAGGTTGTCTATATATTATCGAGGTTGTTTATATATTATGGAGGTTGTCTATATATTGTGTAGGTTGTATATATATTATGGAGGTTGTCTATATATTATGGAGGTCGTCTATAAATTATGGAGGTTGTCTATATATTATGGAGGTTGTCTATATATTATAGAGGTTGTTTATATATTATGGAGGTTGTCTATATATTATGGAGGTTGTCTATAAATTATGGAAGTTGTCTATATATTGTGGAGGTTGTTTATATATTATGGAGGTTGTCTATATATTGTGTAGGTTGTCTATATATTATAGAGGTTTTCTATAAATTATGGAGGCTGTCTATATATTATGGAGGTTGTCTATATATTATGTAGGTTGTTTATATATAATGGAGGTTGTCTATATATTATGGAGGTTTCCTATAAATAATGGAGGCTGTCTATATATTATGGAGGTTGTCTATATCTTATGGAGGTTGTTTATATATAATGGAGGTTGTCTATATATTATGGAGGTTGTCTATATATTGTGTAGGTTGTCTTTATATTGTGTAGGTTGTCTATATATGATGTAGGTTTTCTATATATTATAGATATTTTCTATATATTATGGAGGTTGACTATATATTATGTAGGTTGTCTATATATTATGGAGGTTGTTTATATATAATGGAGGTTGTCTTAAATATTATGGAGGTTTCCTATAAATTATGGAGATTGTCTATATATTGTGTAGGTTGGCTATATATTATGAAGGCTGTCTATATATTATGTAGGTTGTCTATATATTATGGAGGTTGTTTATATAATGTGGAGGTTGTCTATTCATTACTTCAAGACTTGTTCAAATTGTTTACTATTTACTCTTGTCGAAAAATTGTAAAAATACCAGGGCACCTTGTTTAATTATTGTTAAGATACCAGGGACACATTGCTTAATTATTGTCGAGATACCAGGGATACATTGCTTAATTATTGTGAAGATACCAGGGACACATACCTTAATTATTGTCAAGATACCAAGACACCCTGTTTAATTATTGACTATCCACATGTGGATGCTGGTAAGACAATAAAAACTTGCCGCTAAGCGTAGGTGTGGTGACTGTGAGCTTTAGATCTCTATTCAAGGTCATATGTGTCGACGTGGCTGCGTTGAATCCGTATTTGTTCATCGTTGTCTTGAAGTTATCTATCAATCTTGTTCTAGATCTTCCTCTGGCCCTGTATTCAGCTCTTCTTGGGTTATATATTCTAGTTGGTATTTGGGTATGGTTCATTCTTATAAAGTGTCCAAACCATTTTATTTGTTGTCTCTCGGTATATTCTGTGCATGTTATGATACCAATTCTTCTCCTGATTTCACCATTTCTTATTGTGTCTAGTTTGGTCACTCTTGCGACTTTTCTCAGGTATTTGACCTCACATGTAAATTTTCTCTGCTGGGCTACTGTCATCGCCTATGTCTGGCACTGATAGCGGAGTGTTGACATTAAAATACTGTTATCATATCTCTTGACTTCCATCTTGATCGTTGCGTTGAGCAGTAATGGTGATACCTGGTATGTCACTATGTTTACTTCCTGGCATCTTATCTCAATCTCTGTTTAATTTTTCCGTTGTCTGTGAATATACTTCCCAGATATTTAAATTCAGAAGTTTGTTTCACTTTAGTTAAGTTTATTGCTATGTTCACTCGGTTTGGTGACTTAATGATTTTCATTACTTCTGTTTTTTTCTGCGTATTTATTTCCATTTTACACTTGTTGCATGTTGTCGTGAGTGCACTAATATTATTGTGTGACTTCTTTCCTTCGTAGATAAGGCATTGATCATATATCTATCTATCTATCTATCTATCTATCTATCTATCTATCTATCTATCTATCTATCTATCTATCTATCTATCTATCTATCTATCTATCTATCTATCTATCTATCTATCTATCTATCTATCTATCTATCTATCTATCTATCTATCTATCTATCTATCTATCTATCTATCTATCTATCTATCTATCTATCTATCTATCTATCTATCTATCTATCTATCTATCTATCTATCTATCTATCTATCTATCTATCTATCTATCTATCTATCTATCTATCTATCTATCTATCTATCTATCTATCTATCTATCTATCTATCTATCTATCTATCTATCTATCTATCTATCTATCTATCTATCTATCTATCTATCTATCTATCTATCTATCTATCTATCTATCTATCTATCTATCTATCTATCTATATATCTATCTATCTATCTATCTTTCTATCTATCTATCTATCTATCTATCTATCTATCTATCTATCTATCTATCTATCTATCTATCTATCTATCTATCTATCTATCTATCTATCTATCTATCTATCTATCTATCTTTCTATCTATCTATCTATCTATCTATATATCTATCTATCTATATATCTATCTATCTATCTTTCTATCTATCTTTCTATCTATCTATCTATCTTTCTATCGATCTATCTATCTATCTATCTATCTATCTATCTATCTATCTATCTATCTATCTATCTATCTATCTTTCTATCTATCTATCTATCTATATATCTATATATCTATATATCTATATATCTATCTATCTATCTTTCTATCTATCTTTCTATCTATCTATCTATCTTTCTATCGATCTATCTATCTATCTATCTATCTATCTATACATGTATCCTTTTTTTCCCTTGAGGCATCATGGGTAGAATAGTTCTTTGAAGATGACCTTCTCATGCACTATAATATATATATATATATTCAGGTACTTGTTGTCTCACTTATTTCGGTTGTCCAACTGTTTCGTGATCTATCCCTAGGTCCGTACCGTTATATCTGTGTAGCATCACGTGTTGGGTAACACTGTCTGCTGGTAGTCTTCGGAAAACTCTCTATTTCACAGCGAGCAATTCGTTGAATGCGTTATTTACTTCCCCATCAGATTCTTCTCTTATTACTGTACTGTTTACTTTCTTGTTTTGTGATTCTTTTGTTATTCGGCCATGTATATGATAAAAAGGACAGATGACAGGACACATCATTGTCTTACCTTGATTTTGTTTCGAAAGATGAAGTCATTCTGTCGGTAATTCTTAGTGAACATTTTGCAGGTCTGGTAAAGGGCTTTTTATATTTGCTATCAGATGACCTCTAATTCGTAGTTTTCTAGTGTTTCCCATAAAGCAATTCTACTGACCATATCGAATGTTTTTTCCTGGTCTGTGAATATTGTGTTTAGTTCGTTATCATATTCGAGTTGTTACACGTGCAGAGAGTACCACTAAAACAAGAGACATGATATGTTAGAGGTCTGGTTCAGACAAACTTCGTTGCGGAGACGGTACTTGATGATGATGATCAATGTTGAACACAAAGTGTACAGTGCAATACGTTTGAGACACAGACATGTAGAGTTTAGGTCGGGGATTGAGATAGCCTTGAAATTATTTCCAACACTACCCTTAACCATTGCCCCGCTCCCCCCTCCCAAAAAAACAATAATCTTTAGCATTATTCCATCCTTTTCGATGTGCACTCGTTGTATACAATTTGTGCTAAAATAAGCCAATAGAAATTTCTTGCTGCACGTAATGACGTAATTTCCTTTACGTCACAAAAACAGCGCGCACCATAACATGATCGAGATGAACTAGTGCACACTATGTTATTTTGCTCACAATTCATATAGTAGTGAATTGTAGATGGTACCCGATCCAAATAAGAATCAGATAGTCATAGTGGTCCACAACAGATATGAATAAGAGACCACAACAGAAACAGAAATGTATGGTGTCCAACGCAAAGAAAGAACATATTTACAGGTGTCCACGACAGAGAACGATATTTATAGGGTCGGAAGCACAAAACAATAGAAGATATTTATGCGGGGTCTTCGGTTTAAAAAACGTGTATACGTCAAAAGGGCAGGAATATATATGTATATATATATATATGAAATATATATATGGGTCCGCGGTAACGAAATGTTTAAGAACCGCTAAAAGAACACGTAAGATACGCTTCCTACGTGTTTTACTAATGTAAACCTGAAAGTTTTTCCCTACCAGGTACACAAAATATATCCGTTTGAGATAAGAACAATTTTTATAACACTTGATTAGAGCAACCCTGCTTATTTCTGTCCTATGTTGTTTCTGATTTAATACATCATGAAATATTGGAGGGAATGTCAGAATTAGAGATGGAGAAGTGGGGTGTGGATGATGACATCAAACTCTAGGTATAATGTGTTCTAGAACTGTCTGCTGGGTTTTCTTTGACGTCAAACATTTTGGCAGCAAATGCTTGCTACAGACGTTTCTTGCATTATGCAATAGTTATGTTTTTATCCAGTTTTTCAACTGTAGTTTAGAAATTGGGTATGCTGAACTAATGATGTTTAAGAACAGGGAATTGCTGATGTTTAGCAGGGATGTTGGAACTGGCTTTGATGTACTCACCTCCGTCACGGTCGGTTCCAAGCTCGCGTTGAAACAGAAGGTGGGTTCTGTCTGACTTAAGTGTTTCATGGGTCTATGAGCGTAGCGGTAAAAAAATATTTTATTACTTACACAGTTTCGGTGGATGATATAAGAGCATATTTCATACCACCGTGTAGGGTACACAAGGGTCAAATTGTGTGATATACTTGGTTATTATATGGTAGAACTGATTAAATAGGATTTTTTATAAAGAGAAATTGGTAAGACTTAACTGTGAATTGTATGGCCGCCGAAGACGGATGTGTCAGGCCATTGGCGCAAATAAAACGGTGACACAACGCATTTCCATTCTCTGGACTGCATCCTGCTGGAGATCTAGTAGTACTGCTACAGGAGAGATCCAGCAGGAGTTTGAGAATGAACGCTGAAGAAGAAGAAGAAGAATTGTATGGAAATATATACAGTGAGACAGAACATAAGACCAACATCTGGCACCAGGATCATATAATATATTGTTAGAGGTTTAACAATCGATCGTATAAAATATTGTGAGAGGTTTAACAATCGATCATCTAACGTATTGTGAGACGTTTAGCAATCAATCATGTAACGTATTGTGAGAGGTTTAAATATCGATCATGTAGCGTAGTATTATATGTTTAACAATCGATCGTTTAACGTATTGTTAGATGTTTAACAATCGATCGTTTAACGTATTGTTAGATGTTTAACAATCGATCGTTTAACGTATTGTTAGATGTTTAACAATCGATCGTTTAACGTATTGTTAGATGTTTAACAATCGATCGTTTAACGTATTGTTAGATGTTTAACAATCGATCGTGTAACGTATTGTTAGCTGTTTAATAATCGATCGTGTAAAGTATTGTGAGAAGTTTAACAATCCTTGTTCTTCTATCATCGTTCTACCTCATCAATTCATGTCATTGTTTATTATCTCAACTTATCTCATCAATTTTTATAATCGTTGTTATCTTAACTGCCCGCATCAATTTTTATCATCGTTTATTATATTAAGATACATCTTCAATTCTTATCCTCATTTATTATTTTTCCTCATCATTTCTTATCATCATTATTATCGTAACATGCCTCGTCAGTTCTTGTCACTGTTTATTATCTTAATTTACCTTATCAATTCTTATCATTGCTTAGTCCTATAATCTTAGCTTACCTCATTAATTCGTATCATCATTTATTATCTTAACTTACCTCATCAATTCTTATCATCTCTTGGGTCTATTAACTTACCTTATTCTAATCTTCGCTTAAGCCTATTATCTTTCCTTACCTCAGCAATTCGTGTCATCATTTATTATCTTAATTCACCTCATCAATCTGTATCATCGTTTATTATCAAAACTTACCTCATCAAATCTTATCATTGTTTAGGGCTATTATCTTAGCTTATATCATAAGTTCTTGTCGTCAACAGAATATTTTTCATCATCTCGTACATCGCACAAACATTGATTTTGTGTGACTCCAATGGTTTGCAGATAATCTAATCCATAAAAATAATGACACGTTCTTCTCTTGTTTGTTTGTTTGTTTTTCGTTCGCGCCATTGTAACCATCACGGATATCCGTGCGATTTCCGCCGGGAGCGTGATTACGTTGTGCCACCGTTATGCGCCTTGTAGGCCTAGCACATCCGATTTCGGCATGCCTTGACAATTCGGGTGGGCTACCCTTAGCCTGTGACAGCCTCTATATCTGTCTCCAGGCACGCGTAGTGAAGACTCTTCGCCCAGACGATTTTCTAGCTCTCGTCTCACTCGAACGAGGTGTTCCACTGTCTATGAACTTGCCTCGTGTAATTGGACGTGCTGTGCCTGTGCCCATTGGGTACTGAACCGTTTCTCATCCATGAGCCTGGTTCCTTAAGGGGAAGAACTCAACAGAGGAGTTGGACCCTGGCTCTTTCGCCCTCTTAGCCGAGGTGTCATTCACCGACATCGTGTACCCCTTGTCCAAGTTCGAGTCTCACACCACGCGTTTGAGAGCAAGGCGTTCTCGAGCTGAGCGTCCTTGTCCCAATAGCGCCTGAGCCCATCAGGTACTGAACCCTTTCTCTCTTCAAGTGTATTTCCGGTGTAGGAAAACCTGACAGTAGAGTTGGGCCAGGGCTAAATCGTTGTCCCTTTTGTGCCTGAGCGGATCGAGTACAGAACCCTTTCTCTCTGCAAGTTACTTCCGGTATAGGAAACCTTGACAGTAGAGTTGGGCCAGGACTGCCATCGTTGTCCCTTTCTTGCCTACACCCATCGGGTACAGAACCCTTTCTCTTTGCAAGCATATTTCCGGTTTAGGAAGGCTCGACATTAGAGTTGGGTTAGGTCTTTTGCTTTACCAAACGCCGATGGATGGGTCTGGGTCTCTGCCTGTTAGGAACTCTGGTAACTAGAAGCCCGTCTCGAGCTGACGGAGCTTGTAGTTCCCTTTCCTAGGGACTTTTCACTTTCTATTTGCAGTTCGCGCTGCCCTCTAGCGCTGTTCTGCCCTTTCATTGTTTCATTGTACTCTGTGTGAAACATATTTGTCTCTCGCCATGCATTTACCTTTACGTGCATTTTACATTGGCCGCCCCTCCAATGTTCGGACTGGACTGACTAGCGTCACTGTATGTCGACAGTGTTGCTATATGTGGTGATGCTGGTGGTGTCGGAGATATTGTCTGTCTCTTGTGCAGTCAAATCTCTTTCCATCTGCTACCTCCACATTCTCTGACACGATCCCCAATGATTTGGCCAGAATCAGCACGAGCTGCTGTATTTCTGTTTCCAGGGTGCACCACGTGGAGGTACATTTGGGATCTTGGTTATCTGATAACCCTGGGTCCGCCTAGAGCAATGCGTTCCCTTTGCACCCCGTTCTTCTCTTGAAAAGATATATAAACCATACATCTCGTAGTCTGGCTAACACATGTAGGGATTGCGACTGGACGGTTAGACAAATGATGAAATGAGATTTAATTGCAACCAGAAAAGCAATGTCTCTTGCGCTTTTCGCTCTGTGTAGCCCGCGACACCTTTACAGCATAATGCATGTGTAGCTTGGATAGCTAGGATTATGAGATTATAACAATTTGTGGCCAATGTCGATTCCCCCAATATGAGTACACGACTTTATAGTATAATAACATCTAGAGCACACATTAAGTCCCTCTGGGTCAGGCATCGCACGCTAAATCGCAGCGTTGTGTAATAGAAAGGTACGATCGCAATGGATTCTTTAATGTCCAGCAAATTAACAACCGTAAAGATGTTCGTGGTCGACACCACACACGTCAATACAATATGTACGATAGCAGATGTCTCGCTGCAACAGCTTACATTCAACTCTGGAATCATGCTTTTGGATATTGGATACAACAACCCAAATATCGCTTTGAAAACAGATTCCATTACACAAGAGAAATGAATTGAGCAAATGTTGATCAATAGAAGGTAGTACTGCTAATAGAACATAATTGAAAATAATACTCACGTGGTAGACAGGTAATGAGGTCCTACTGGATGAAGACTAACACACTATGACTGACGGATGTTTACATGAATAAATATGGTACATACAACAAAACAAAACACATAATATAATCATACAAATGACAATGCACAGGACAAAGTCGACGTTTCGGACCAATAGGCCTTTTTCAAGATATACACATAACATACAAACTTAAAAATACCACAAATGAATGAATGTGTGTCCAAGTGAAATATGGTAGTGAAATATGATGCCGGAAGGATGCCAACAGGAAGTACACAAAGACGATAATACAGGTAGAACGAGAAGAACAAAACAATGACGTAAATGGCGGCACAGAATGAATAAAAACAACAAAGACTAATCCGATCGAGAACTAAGCGAAAGAGTGGTCAGAATTGAGTCCAAATGGCTTGATGGTATCCAACTCGAAAATGAGACGATATGTGAACGCTGTGGTAAGAAATATATCGGTGAGACTGGCCTTATACTGAGCGACCACTTCTGTAACCACCTACATGCTATCAAACACAGAACACCCACTCATGTGGCCAATCACTTCAACGGCGACGGTCACCGTGGTGCCCTTGATATTCAGGTCACTGCCATCAGATCCTGCAACACTGATGATAGATCTAGGTCATCATCATCATCATCAGGTGCCATGCCGGGTGGCGTAGGCGGTCATGGCTCTCCACAGCTCTCTGTCCACAGTATTATGTATCAAAGTCGTTGTTGTTTCTTTGCCGTGCCAGGTTGTCAAACTGTCTAATATTTTCTCACGTTGTCGCCCTCTGTCTCTGGTGCTTTCAATCTTGTCTGTTGTGATTATGTTCTCTAAACCTGCCTGTCTCATGAAGTGGCCAAAAAAAGAAGATTGCCTTTTTCTTATATTGTTGATTAAGGTCAGTTTCGCATTTAACTCTTTTAACATCTCTACATTAGTTTTTCTGGCAGTCCATGGTATTCTCAGCATTCTTCTGTAGAACCACATCTCTGTTGCCTCCAATCTCCCACTTTCCAGTTTGTTTATTGTCCAAGACTCGCACCCATATGTTAGTATAGGGGTTATAATAGAAGAATTCTACGAATTTCCTATAGGGAACATAAGACCAATGTGTACGTAAGAAATAAAGTAGAGATGTGTCCAGGAGCGATTGCTTTCAATAGTGAAATGACGATAACTAGCATGGTTCGGACATGTATGCAGGCACGATTTCTTGTCAAAAACAATACTGCAGGGAACTGTCGAGGGTGGAAGAAGCAGAGGAGGACAAATAAAGACATGGACAGACAACATCAAGGAATGGACAGGGCTAGATATTTCCACACTCATCCGCATCGCTGAGGATAGAATTCGCTGGAGGACTCTGTGTGCTGAAGCTTCCAATGTGGTACCCCTACGACCCTGAAGGGTTATGGGTTTTATTGATATTGATTGATAGGGGTTATATAGCACTGCAGAACTCTCTTTCTCACCTCTAATGACAAGGTCATATTACACAGTATATTGTAGGCCTACTTCTGTGTGTCGCCATGACTTTCATCTTGGAAGAATAATGTGGTAGTTTCCCGTTGCTTTCCACATCCATATGGGAGATATCCATTTGTATCCGCTCCCTTTGACAATATTTTATGTCGGGACAAATGTGTGCCCCGCCCTGCCCAGTTACAGAGCTACCACTTATACCGGTGGCTATCGGTCGCTTCCTTGTTTGCGTCTAGCGAATATCATGACGGCACGATCAACGACTAAACTCCAGACATCCCTCCATGAATATTCAACTATCCACACTAGAAAACACACAAGGAATTTTCTGCACATTACAGTTATTAGTCATTCACTTAAAATAACACATAATACAATCAAAATAATCCTCAAGTGACGACTGAGCGAATAACGTTCAAACTTGCGCCATGTTGACACCGGAAGTCCAGGTATGTACTATCAAAGCAACCTCTTCATGCAACAGCAATTCTCAAACTGCTCAAACGACCAGCAACACCCACTTGCAATAGTTAGTGCTCACAAGCGCCTTTTCACTCGTCTTTACGATATAGCTATGTGCTCGCAAACATCACGTTAAACGCCAAGCATACAGAGAATAAGTAATACTAGTTTGTCTTGTGGTACCCAATTTTACTCTCTCAAGTTGACAGTCTTTATTGCTGTTGTCCATATAGTTATTTTATTTAAAATCATTCCTTTAAAAAAGTAAATTATATTTTTATGTTATGCTATTTGCACGAGTTTCTTACCTTTTTTTTGCACACATAAATTGCAAACATTTGTTCATCTCGCTTTTGCTGTATTTGTTTTTCGTGTTCAAATAAATCAGTTTCAGTGACATTTGTTTTTCCTTATCCCGGCCTTGTTTTAAATGGCTTTTTTTCATGTGCTTTGTTTCATAAACTATAATGTTTCTTTTTTATTTAACTATTTGAGGTTCCTTATCTGTTCATTATAACAATTTGACCAGTTCCTGAATTACAGGACAATTTGCAAACTGTGTAAATACTGTCTTCCAGGAAGATATCGACCTGATATTTAGTATCTTTGATGCGCATAGTAACAGTAATATGGAGTACGCTGTACAGGATATTATTTCAGCAGTTCAAAACAAAGCTTGGGAATAATGCACGTAAATTATACACCGACCACAGGTAGAAATATAGTTTTTGCAACATTAGTAGACAGACCTGGAATAACCTTGCATCTAGGCAGCTTATTTAAAGATGTGCAAACACACGGGAGATTGAACACTAGACAAAGGCAAAATGAAGACAGGTGCAAACGAATTCATATTTGCACACACGAAATCAGGAACAAACAATCAATTTCCAAGTTAATAGAGGCAAATGGGTTCACCTGAACAGAAGGAAACATGCCACATTCTTACCTATAGACCTGGTAGGTACATACAGCGTCAAGTGTGTTTATGTATACACACAGCTCATGTATTTACGCAGCGAACTTTCACCCCCTCCGTGTGTGAAGTCTCCACTGTGGCTTCCACCTTGAGGTGCACAATATGACATCCAATAAAAAGTGTCTAATTAAAAGAGGTTCATTTTGGTGCATCATTGTTGTCCTTGTTGCCTGCTTACCTGATAAGTCACCTGGAAATGAGTGTGCACCTGGAAATTTACGTTTATTTCTATGTTTTATTTTAAAATTTTGATCTCTTCTCGTTAGTTTAGCTAGCTGAAAAATTATTGTAATACTGTACTAGATGAAAAATTATTGTAATACTGTGCTAGCTGAAAAATTATTGTAATACGATCTCAAGGTGGCCAAAGGAAGCGCTACAAGGACTCGTTAAAGGACTCACTGAAAGCCTTTGAAATAGACCACGATACATGGGAAGAACTTGCATAAAATAGATCTACATGGCGTTCTAAAATAAAAAAGAGCGCATCATCTTGTGAAAAGAAGAGAAATGCAGCAGCTCAACAGCGGAGAGCAGCTAGAAAGTCACGGATAGTCCAAGATCCGTCTACAGTCGTTATTCCATGTCCAAACTGTCCAAGGACATTTACAGCTCGAATAGGGCTCATTAGCCATCTACGAACTCATAATCACGGACATAACTAAAATTGAATTTTCAAAAACGGATGTAACAAATGGTCATCATCACTTGTGATGGACGAACAACAACATTTGAAGACATATCTGTTGTGCAAATAATGTGAGTCTTTGTGTTTTTTCTTGGAGATCTTGGTGTGTTGAATTCAGTAGAGCAATATCATCTGCGAAGGTGAGATCTTCCAGGATCTTGTTGTTTACCCATTTGATCCCTAGTTGTTTATGATCGGTGCATTTCTTCATCACCCAGTCAATAGCAATGCAAAACAGTATTGGGGAAAACACATCCTTGTATTACTCCCGTTTTCACTGGGAACCAGCTGGAAATACCATTTTCTGTTTTTATACAAGACGAACCGTAGTAAAAAGCTTTCATTACATTGATATAATTAATTAATATGCCGTAAAGAGTAAGAATTTTCCAGAGAGATGGTCTGTGAAGATGGTCAGAAAGATGGTCCATGAAGACGGTAAGAAAGATGGTCTGTGAAGATGGTAAGAAAGATGGTCTGTGAAGATGGTCTGTGAAGATGGTCAGAAAGATGGTCTGTGAAGACGGTAAGAAAGATTGTCTGTGAAGATGGTAAGAAAGATGGTATGTGAAGATGGTCTGAAAGATGGTCTGTGAAGATGGTCTGAAAGATGGTATGTGAAGATGGTTAGAAAGATGGTCTGTGAAGATGGTCAGAGAGATGGTCTGTGAAGACTATCGAAAGCCTTCTGGGAATCTACAAAATTGATCATGAGTTTTGATTGTCTATCTGTAGATTCTTCAACTATTGTCCTTAAAGTGTGGATGTGGTCTACTGTTGAGCGGTGAGGTCTGAAGTCCGCTTATTCTTTTCTGAGAGCCTCATGATTTTCATGAGAATGGATTTTCTTAGATTTTGTAGTAATATACTGAGAAAGACTTTACCAGGGATGGATAGTAGTGTGATACCTCACCAATTGTTGCAGTCAGACAGATCTTTTTTCTTTGGTAATATAACAATTATTCCATTTTTCCACTGTTATGGCGGTGATTCATTCTGTCATATTTGGTTGGATATATATAATAGATGCTTTAGGGAAGTGTCGTCAGCTGCTTTTAACAGTTCTCCTGAAATGTCGTCATCTTCATTGGCTTTATGGTTTTCAAATTATTTATAGTTGATTTAATCTCCTCAAGTGTTATATTCTCACATGATGTATTTAATAGTGGCATTTGGTTATCCTCCTTTGTCGTGGGAATGTTTGTGCTTATTGTTCTGTTCAAAAGTTCGTTAAAGTGTTCAGCCCACCTTAATTTTTGTTCTTCTTCTGAGAACAGCATTTTGCCGTGTCTGTCTTTTTCAGGAATGTTTGTTTTAAGTGGGTTGTTACCTAATTGTTTTATGATATTAAATAGTGTTCTGCTGACGCCTATTTGTTTATGCATTTTCCGCTTCAGTTGTTAGATTCTCGATGTAGTGATGTTTGTCCGTTTCAGTTGTAAGATTCTCGATGTAGTGATGTTTGTCCGTTTCAGTTGTAAGATTCTCGATGTAGTGATGTTTGTCCGTTTCAGTTGTAAGATTCTCGATGTAGTGATGTTTGTCCGTTTAAGTTGTAAGATTCTCGATGTAGTGATGTTTGTCCGTTTTGATGTTTGATTTTACTTCTTTTTCTAGAAGGTTGTATTTTTTCATTAGCTGAATATACAATGAAATAACTATTCTATAACGGAACTCATTAGACATGTAGTTGGATATACAATGAAATAACTATACTATAACGTAACACATTAGACATGTAGCTGGATATACAATGAAATAACTATACTATAACATAACACATTAGACATGTAGCTAAATATACAATGAAATAACTATACTATAACGGAACACATTAGACATATAGCTGAATATACAATGAAATAACTATACTATAATGGAGCACATTAGACATGTATCTGAATATACAATGAAATAACTATACTATAACGGAACACATTAGACATGTAGCTGGATATACAATGAAATAACTATACTATAATGGAGCACATTAGACATGTATCTGGATATACAATGAAATAACTATACTATAACGGAACACATTAGACATGTAGCTGGATATACAATGAAATAACTATACTATAACGGAATACGTATAAGAAAACGTGTAGAAATGCAGCGCACACAAAAGAACAAGGATATTTTAGAAAAGATATTTTCACTGCTCTGCCAAATACTTGTGTCTCTGGTAGCACATCACTTGAACTAAACTCTATTTGATCATCTTGTTCAACTCTTGTAATCATATTTTCTCTTTGTATTTCTTGAAGTGTTTCATTTACCTGTATCATAGCAATTCTCTTTCTCTCTCTCTTCCTCTCTCTCTCCCTCTTCCTCTCTCTCTATCTGTGTCTCTCTCTCTCTCTTTCTTATATTTCGTTTACGTTTTACCGTTTCGTGAACAAGTAAATAATGTGTTTCTCATACACGTATTGACGAATACAATAGTGGGGGGGGGGATTAAAATTATTTAGGATTGAATGTTATAACTGTCATCATTACACTAGAACCAACAATCTCATGTGTTGACATTCTGACAAAGAAAGATCATAGCAAAACGGGATTTATCATGTATTGACATTCTGACAAAGAAAGATCATAGCAACTCGGGATTGCTACATTGGTTAGGGACAGATTTAGGATTGGTATTTTTCTTGTGTCTTTATAAGAATTCTTAAAATTAAATTATAACTATTAAAGATATGACATACAATTAATACATAATATATGATCTTTCCATGTACAATATCATAGAAATGATCTTTCCATGTACAATATCATAGAAATGATCTTTCCATGTACAATAACATAGAAATGATCTTTCCATGTACAATAACATACACATTATCTGATCATATTGTGATAAAATTATGGTGCTGGCAAGTCTGAGCAATTTGACCCACCCAGGGCCAGATCAAGAAACCACCAGAAAGGCAGGATTCTACCTATGCACTGTTTCGAGCCACTGCAGCCAAGATAGGTACTCATCCCCCGCCACCAAATGTCTTCTGGTTCGGCCGAATTATGGTTTCATGCATGCAACCAAATATTCTAGACAAAAAGATTGCCACATCCTGAGTCACAGTGCCCCTATGACAGACCTCAGCCATTTGAAAACAATGCAATAAGTTTCCCATTTCTCAGAGCTAAATAGTACATCTCTGGTGCCCTCCCAATCACATAGAGTTCATGCATATTTGCTAATAACAATGCATTAAAAACACAGAATACAACATCAAAAGAAGCATTAACAGCGTAATTTGTATAGATGACATGCTAAAAAGCTTCCATAAGAGAATCGCATTAGAACGGCATGTCATCTACTAAGATTAAAGTAGTACCATAAGATGAAGATGAAAATGGAAAGACATATAATATAAACACTTTTTATACCAACACTCTGCTACTAGGGTGTTTAAAAGCATCGCAGAAGAGGAAAATCGTTACATGTGAAATGAGGTGTCTGAGAAAAACTGCAACGTTACTAAATTGAAAAAAAAAGAATTGAAGACATTAGACAAAGAGTTGGTATAATATTATATATTCAGCATATCAAAAGACAGAAAGTGTGATGGTTCGGTCACCTTGTGAGAATGAGCCCAAAACAAATAGCAATAAGAACATATAACAAATGACTATCCGGACATACGACCAACAGTACGTCTAGAAATACGTGGATAGAATGCTTCAAGATAGCCTTGAGCAAATATTGGCTTAGTGCAATCAAGGTGACATCTTCTGGCCTTGGACCGGCAGCTAAAGCTGCCATCCAGACGCTTAGCGTATATTGTGAATACCCATCGTTCACCTGGAGACAAAAAGTTTTTTTTCTGTTACATGGGTGGGCCTAGTTGGTCATTTCTGGGACCAACAGGCAAACGAAACAACATGCGTCACAATCTTTTCATGTACAATAACATACACATAAAATGACCATGTACAATAATATATATATATAAACTTACCATGTACAATAACATACATATAAACTTACCATGTACAATAACATACATATACACTTACTATGTACAATAATATACATAAATTTACCCAGTACAATAACTGTTATTATACAAGTTTATATGTATGTTATTGAATACATCAATAATTATATATTACCATGTACAATAACATAAATAATATCACCATGTACAATAGCATATACGGATGTATACACGCATACGCATGTGAAAGCTAGGCACTCAACTCAGGCACAGAAAGAAGGATTCCGGCTTCTGAACACAAGCTTTCGGGATTCTTCATCTGGAATAGGTGTACTCATTAATGTATGTATTAGTTAGATATCACAGCGTAGCCAGGTCAGGTTTTCCCGATACAACACTGTGACATGATTAGCAATCCGACAAATGAGAACTCGAGAGGTTTTTTTCCGAAGACAGCTAAACATCGTATAGGAAAACTTTACATTAAATAACTCAGCACACAAGAGGGCCGTCTCCAGAAAACTCTTGTACCCCCGACAATGTAATGCTACAAATGGCTTAGCGAATAGCGAATAGAATACGCGGTCTATCGAGGTTTGAGAAGATTTAGCTATTTAGAACATAAGTCAAAATAAACCAACTTTCATGTTGTCAAGAAATAACCGTTGGCAGTGGTGAAACGGCGTAAAGTTGTTTGATTTTGTCACGTAACCAGACATGTATCACTTCCTAAATTTATTTCCACGGTGGAAGGAGAAGAGGCGTTTACGAAAATCCCGGATTGATAACATCAAGGAATGGTCTGGGCGTGATTGTTTTCACTCCTGCAAATGGCTGAGGATAGGTGTTTTTTTTAACTGATGTCTCTAGTGTGGCACCCCTGATGGTTCCAGTGTGGCACCATTGGTTCCTTGATTGGTTATGAGTTTTATTAGTATTTATTATTATTGTTACTAGTGAATTAATTCTGTGTTTAATATTTATGAAATGTCTGAATACATTATGCAATCTTCTCTAAGGGAGAACAATACACAACTAAACGTAACAGATATACAAATATCCAATCACTGATTGCACAACATTTAACAATACTTTGACACACATTCTTGTTTCAAAATGAAACTAGATTGAAAGGGCCAGGGTTTGGGGAAGATGGGGGGAAACCAAATCTAAGATCTCTAGATAAAGAAAGTACTAATATAAAAAAATATAACATGAGTGGCAACAGTGATGTAAAGTGCGAAAGGCGGGAATTTCGTTCATATTGTTTCATTGTGACATCAATTACTATAACTGACGAGATTGTAAATAATAATACAATTTTATAAACGTTTAACTGTTAACTTTGTATCTCGTTGCATATAATCTCAATGCAAACGATAGAAAAATATTACATTTCGAATATTTCATTTTTACCCATGCTACAACAAATGAAGATACGCCTATACCAGCAATTACTGTAAAATGTATTTTTCACATAAAATAAAATCCTTACTATCTAAAAAACAACATTCGTAGCGACTGCTGCGATACATCCGTTCAATCTTGATAATCATCATCAGGTGCCATGCAGGGTGGCGTAGGCGGTCATGGCTCTCCACAGCTCTCTGTCCACAGTATTATGTATCAAAGTCGTTGTTGTTTCTTTGCCGTGCCAGGTTGTCAAACTGTCTAATATTTTCTCACGTTGTCGCCCTCTGTCTCTGGTGCCTTCAATCTTGCCTGTTGTGATTATGTTCTCTAAACCTGCCTGTCTCATGAAGTGACCAAAAAAAGAAGATTGCCTTTTTCTTATATTCTTAATTAAGGTCCGCTTCGCATTTAACTCTTTTAACACCTCTAAATTAGTTTTTCTGGCAGTCCATGGTATTCTCAGCATTCTTCTGTAGAACCACATCTCTGTTGCCTCCAATCTCCCACTTTCCAGTTTGTTTATTGTCCAAGCCTCGCACCCATATGTTGATAATAAGTAATCATAAATCTGTAACGTGGTTATGAAATAATGCACTTATGCAAAATATGAAGTAAATGCGTTCAGTAATTACAGAGAAAACAGACAATATAGGTGGACAACTATTTATGAACGCACTATAGCTAATTTGATAATGGTTGATATGAAAATCATATTATTATTGATCTGATTATTGATTCTCCTAGCCTTGTTAAGAATGTCCTTATGTTAACGCGATATTCATTGTTATACATTATTATTATATATATTCATTGTTATACATTTTGTAATATCCACTCAGTTCTCGAAGTTATGTACCGACTACACTTTCCTCTCACTAACTAAACAATTTCAAAAACTGCGAAAAAAAATACTGCTTACATAATTCTATAAATTTGCTTCAAACCAAATATAAATTACTTTTCTATTCATCTGGCACACAAGTCTTAAACCCGTTTTATGTACTTGAAAGCTGGCATCATGATTGTTATAAAGACGACAAGATTAAGAATGATTGTCTGCCAACATGATTGAATGCAACTTGTCATTTTTCACATGAAAGACACCGATTATGTGAATGGTAGCCTATTTCGAAATTGTTGCTATAGAGTCAGATCAGGCCATTAACATGTTGTTTACATTCTAAGAAACACTTCTTTATTCTGATGGAAACAATCAGTGATTACTTTTACATGCTCTTGGAAGAATACAATAAATGTTCATTTTATTCCGTTATTACATCTGGGCAATGTGCACGTTCATAAGGAAGTATATAAAAAAGATATCCTAAAGTCACATGCAACATCAATGCAATTGCCTAATGGGAAATATGTAGCATCAATGCAACTCCCCAACGGAAAACATGCAGCATCAATACAGCTCCCCAACGGAAAACACGCCGCCTCAATGAAACTCCCTAACGAAAAACACGCAGCCTCAATGCAACTCCCTAATGGGAAACATGCAGCTTCAATGCAACTCCCTAATGGGAAACATGCAGCCTCAATGAAACTCCTCAACGGGAAACATGCAGCATCAATGCAACTCCCTAATGGGAAACAAGCTTGTAGTTCCATCTTGAGAGAGATTATTTCTTTAATATATTTAATTTCTACAATCCGAAAGACTGGTCGGCCGTCGCTGTATCCAAGCTGTTCTCCAACAATACATTTGTTCCATTAGTTGGTTGATCAGGATAGGTAAGTTCTCCTCCAACCAGTTTTCTAGTTCATCAGTTCTCCTGTCCATGTTATTCATAACCCTAACTCGACGAGTGGCTATTGAAGTCTCGATACGCAATGAATTTTCCTTGCACTGAGATTGTGTCTAGTGCTAATGGGTGATAAATATATAATATAGTACGTTACTAGAGACTTGTTGACACTAGAGTACCCTTCACTGTATTACTAGAGACTGATGTTGACACTAGAGTACCCTTTACTGTATTACTAGATACTCTTGTTGACACTAGAGTACCCTTCACTGTATTACTAGATACTCTTGTTGACACTAGAGTACCCTTCACTGTATTACTAGATACTCTTGTTGACACTAGAGTACCCTTCACTGTATTACTAGAAACTGATGTTGACACTAGAGTACCCTTCACTGTATTACTAGATACTCTTGTTGACACTAGAGTACCCTTCACTGTATTACTAGAGACTGATGTTGACACTAGAGTACCCTTCACTGTATTACTAGATACTCTTGTTGACACTAGAGTACCCTTCACTGTATTACTAGAGACTGATGTTGACACTAGAGTACCCTTCACTGTATTACTAGAAACTGATGTTGACACTAGAGTACCCTTCACTGTATTACTAGAGACTGATGTTGACACTAGAGTACCCTTCACTGTATTACTAGAAACTGATGTTGACACTAGAGTACCCTTCACTGTATTACTAGAAACTGATGTTGACACTAGAGTACCCTTCACTGTATTACTAGATACTCTTGTTGACACTAGAGTACCCTTCACTGTATTACTAGATACTCTTGTTGACACTAGAGTACCCTTCACTGTATTACTAGATACTCTTGTTGACACTAGAGTACCCTTCACTGTATTACTAGAAACTGATGTTGACACTAGAGTACCCTTCACTGTATTACTAGATACTCTTGTTGACACTAGAGTACCCTTCACTGTATTACTAGAAACTGATGTTGACACTAGAGTACCCTTCACTGTATTACTAGAGACTGATGTTGACACTAGAGTACCCTTCACTGTATTACTAGAAACTGATGTTGACACTAGAGTACCCTTCACTGTATTACTAGAGACTGATGTTGACACTAGAGTACCCTTCACTGTATTACTAGAAACTGATGTTGACACTAGAGTACCCTTCACTGTATTACTAGAAACTGATGTTGACACTAGAGTACCCTTCACTGTATTACTAGATACTCTTGTTGACACTAGAGTACCCTTCACTGTATTACTAGAGACTGATGTTGACACTAGAGTACCCTTCACTGTATTACTAGAGAATCGACACTAGAGTACCCTTCACTGTATTACTAGAGAATCGACACTAGAGTACCCTTCACTGTATTACTAGAAACTGATGTTGACACTAGAGTACCCTTCACTGTATTACTAGAAACTGATGTTGACACTAGAGTACCCTTCACTGTATTACTAGATACTCTTGTTGACACTAGAGTACACTTCACTGTATTACTAGAAACTGATGTTGACACTAGAGTACCCTTCCCTGTATTACTAGAGACTGATGTTGACACTAGAGTACCCTTCCCTGTATTACTAGAGACTCGACACTAGAGTACCCTTCACTGTATTACTAGAGACTGATGTTGACACTAGAGTACCCTTCCCTGTATTACTAGAGACTGATGTTGACACTAGAGTACCCTTCCCTGTATTAATAGAGACTCGACACTAGAGTACCCTTCACTGTATTACTAGAGACTGATGTTGACACTAGAGTACCCTTCCCTGTATTACTAGAGACTCGACACTAGAGTACCCTTCACTGTATTACTAGAGACTCGACACTAGAGTACCCTTTACTGTATTACTAGAGACTGATGTTGACACTAGAGTACCCTTTACTGTATTACTAGAGACTCGACACTAGAGTACCCTTCCCTGTATTACTAGAGACTCGACACTAGAGTACCCTTCACTGTATTACTAGAGACTCGACACTAGAGTACCCTTTACTGTATTACTAGAGACTGATGTTGACACTAGAGTACCCTTTACTGTATTACTAGAGACTCGACACTAGAGTACCCTTCACTGAATTACTAAAGACTGCTGTTGACACTTGAGTACCCTTCACTGTATTACTAGAGACGTGTTATTGACACTAGAGTACCCTTCACTGTATTACTAGAGACTCGACACTAGAGTACCCTTTACTGGATTACTAGAGACTGATGTTGACACTAGAGTACCCTTTACTGTATTACTAGAGACTCGACACTAGAGTACCCTTCACTGTATTACTAGAGACTCGACACTAGAGTACCCTTCACTGAATTACTAAAGACTGCTGTTGACACTTGAGTACCCTTCACTGTATTACTAGAGACGTGTTATTGACACTAGAGTACCCTTCACTGTATTACTAGAGACTCGACACTAGAGTACCCTTTACTGGATTACTAAAGACTGATGTTGACACTAGAGTACCCTATACTGTATTACTAGAGACTCGACACTAGAGTACCCTTCACTGTATTACTAGAGACTCGACACTAGAGTACCCTTCACTGAATTACTAGAGACTGCTGTTGACACTAGAGTACCATTTACTGTATTACTAGACACTGTAATACTCTGTCTATGAACATCAGATGACAAGACAAGATTCCAGATAACAATGTCCTTGATAGAGCTGGTATCACAAGCATTGACACGATCCTGATGCAGACACAGATTCGTTGGGCAGGTCATTTGGTGCGTATGCCAGACCATCGTCTGCCAAATATACTTCTCTATAGTGAGCTAGAGAAAGGTATACGATCTCAAGGTGGCGCTACAAGAACTCGTTAAAGAACTCACTGAAAGCCTTTGAAATAGACCACGATACATGGGAAGAACTTGCACAAAATAGATCTACATGGCGTTCTAAAATTAAAAAGAGCGCATCATCTTGTGAAAAGAAAAGAAATGCAGCAGCTCAACAGCGGAGAGCAGATAGATAGCCACGGATAGACCAAGATCCGCCTACAGTCGTCATTCCATGTCCAAACTGTCCAAGGACATTTACAGCTCGAATAGGGCTCATTAGCCATCTACGAACTCACAATCAAGACATAACTAAAATTGAATTTTCAATAGTGGATGTAACAAATGGTCATCATCAATTGTGATGGACGAACAACAATCTTTAATGTCTTCCGTCAATCGTCTTCTTAATCTACCCTTTCTCCTCCTCCGTCTTGGTGCTCTTCTCTCCATTATTTATCTTTCTAATCATGCGTGTCTCTTTATATGATCATAAAGGGGTAGTTTTCTTTTTCAAATAATTTAATAATTGAAATAGAAAATTTAATAAAAAATGCATCGTGTAAGACTGTCAACAGAGGAATTTAAAATGTTTATCTAAAAGAAACATTACAAACATAAATAATGTTTAAATATATATATTATTCATTTATTTCTTCTATAAGAAGTCACTGACCCCTAGACCACCTGATCGTCTCCCAATTGCTTCTGAACCCACAACCCCCCCCCCCCCCCCCAAGGCTTCTGGGAATATATGCGTTCGAAGAACTAAAAGTATCTCTAATGAAATTAAAGGACAGAAAAACACAAGAACTGAACGGTATCATCAATGAAATACTTATATATATATATATATATATATATATATAGAGAGAGAGAGAGAGAGAGAGAGACTGCAAATAAAACCAGATGTAGTGGTTTTCACACACTTCCAGATTATCAACAGATAATATGCCAAAGGTGGTCGTGACACAAAAACAGATTTTTGTGAAAGATGGACCACAGGAATCAAAGAAGCCACAGGAACAAGCTTACAAACAGCACACAGGACGGCCGTCTCCAGAGGGCTCTTCTACCCCTGACACCGCAAGGCAAACAAGTTACAACGTATATATATACACATATATATACTTTGCTGTTTCACCAACTTTCTGAGCAACATTGAACAACTTAGTCTTCTAATCCTAGGATCACATGATAGTCGTGTATATCCTTTCTCATCTGAAATTAAGAGGAATTACTGTGGAAGTAGTAATATAGTATGTATTATTGTAACGAACCCACACAAAGACAATGCCAATCACGCTTCCACTGTATATATAATTGTTATTCAGTATAGACTGTATGAAGTCTTCTTAGTCTCTGCTTATTCTGTCTATCTATCTGTTTCTGCAGTACCAAACACTGTGCGTAATGCAGAGACCAGAGGTCTCCAATTTGAGCAATGTGATGCTAATGTGTGTAATTCTTAGAGCCCATAGTCTCACCAACATACAGTCTCTTTGAGGTTGTTATGTAAAGAGTCTTTCTTGGTATTCCTCTTCTTTTTCCATCTGGTAGCCTTTTAATTCTTGCAGTGGCAGTTTGTTTTCATTCATTCTAAGCACTTATCCGATGTAAGTCCATCGTTTTCTTCTTATTCTTGTATAAATATATTTCTGTTATGTGTCTTCTCCTACATGTATGTTTGACTTGACTTCTTCCCAACCAATAATTAAGAGTTTCTTAGATGACTTGATGGCATGAGGAAATTATTAATATCTAAACAAATTACAAACAAGTTAAAAATGAGAATTATAACATGCTATATCTACTCTATATTAATGTATGGCTCAGAAACATGGACACTAAATAAACAATTAGAAGACAAAATTGATACCTTTGAGATGTGGGTATATAGAAGAATAGGGAGAACATCATGTAAAGAGAAGAAAACAAATAAAGAGGTGCTAAAGACACTTAATATGAAGAAAGAACTACTAAGAGAAATAAACATCAGGCAAATAAAATACTTTGGACACATTAAAAGACATGACACCTTATTGAAGACCTTACTTGAGGGTAAAGTCAAAGGGAAGCGAGCAAGAGGTAGGCAGAGATACAAGTGGGAGAGTAACATCACACGATGGACAGGTTACAGTCTAGCAGAGTGCACCACCAAGACAAGAGACAGGAGATGTTGGAGATACGTTGCAGCCAACCTTCGCTGCAGAGACGGCACTTGATGATGATGATAGATGACGTAAATGATAATACGTTTCCCGTACTTGTATGTTGTAATCTTGTCTGCTGATCAAATTCATGAAGCTGGAAATAAGAGATATTTCTTTGAACTTGCTGACGTGTCTCTAATGACAGAACTATTCATTTAAAACGCGTTGCTGAATTCCGGAAACAAGGGATGCCAGTAGTTTCAATAGTAAGAGAATAGTGAAGGAAATGCTTCCTTGAAGTACTGCCTCTCTCTCTCTCTCTCTCTCTCTCTCTTTCTCTCTCTGAGATATCATCACAGGCAACATGAGATCTGAATTAAAGAAAATATGTGAAGGACATGTATAGTACACGAAATCAGCATTATCAGGTGTTGTATAAGATATGTAAAAACTCAATCATTTTCATACAAATTGTCTCAGAAAAGTTATGAACATCAGATGGCAAGACAAGATTCCAGATACCACTGTCCTTGATAGAGCTGGTATCCCAAGCATTGATACGATCCTGATGCAGACACAGATTCGTTGGGCAGGTCATTTGGTGCGTATGCTAGACCATCGTCTGTCAAAGATACTTCTTTATGGTGAGCTAGAGAAGGGTATACGATCTCAAGGTAGCCAAAGGAAGCGCTACAGGGAGTCGTTAAAGAACTCACTGAAAGCCTTTGAAATATACCACGATACATGGGAAGAACTTGCACACAATAGATCTACATGGCGTTCTAGAATAAAAAAGAGCGCATCATCTTGTAAAAAGAAAAGAAATGCAGCAGCTCAACAGCGGAGAGCAGCTAGAAAGTCACGGATAGACCAAGATCCGTCTACAGTCGTCATTCCATGTCCAAACTGTCCAAGGACATTTACAGCTCGAATAGGGCTCATTAGCCATCTACGAACTCATAATCAAGGACATAACTAAAATTGAATTTTCAAAAGTGGATGTAACAAATGGTCATCATCATCATGTGATGGACAAACAACAACATAAGATATGTAACACTGATCATAGATCTATGCTGGCGGAATATACCTGGTCTTCCTCTATGTCATGTATTCTTCATCGAATGATGCTTCTTCTTCTGCGTTCGTTCTCAAACTCATGCTGATTAGCAGGATGTAGTCCGGAGAACGGAATGCGTTGTGTGATGGTTTACAGCATTGCTGCAATATCTGTGCCTTTCGGTCTGACACATCTGACTTCAGCATGGATTTGGGTCTCTGACCCTATATGGGATGGGACAGCCAACTCCATCACATAACCTCTTTAGTCGCCTTTTACGACATGCGTGGAAGGTAAACTGTGTTGCTATTATTTGCTCCCCTTTCGGGCCCCGGCAACACAAGGGCGAAATAATGCACTAATTACCATTGTTTAAGTATTGCGTGGCACAACAAGAAATCATCAACTGAACTTATTTACAACAAGAGACACAGAGTTGTGGAGAAGCATGATCGAATACTTCATCTACCATGTTGTGGCGTCTGTGGGTCTCACCATGGTCTACTAGACAAACCACTAATGCAACAGTAAACCTTAGTAGATGACATGCCGTTATATTGAGGTTATCTTCTTATAGAAGCTTCATGGCACGTCATCTATACAATTATGCTTTTCATGCTTTTATTTTGTTGTTGCAATGTTTTATGCCTTGTTATTTGTGTATGTGTATACACCGTCTGTGGTTGGGAGTGACCCACAGATGTACTGCGCAGCACAGGTGAGGAAGAAACTAACAGCACTGTTTTTATGTATGGTTGAGACCCATCATAGAGGCACAGTGACTCAGGACGTGGCAATAATTTTGACTTGTTCAACTGGTTGCATGCCTGAAGCAATGGAGAAGTTCGGCGTAACCAGCAGTCAATTGGTGGCGGGGAATGAGCACAGTGAATCCTATCTTGGCTACTGTGGCTCGGAGCAGTGCATAGGTTGCAAACTACCTCCCTGCTGGTGTGATAGTTATTCTCTGAATCTGGCCCTGGGTGGGCAGAAAATCCACAGACTTCTTAGCAATATAATAACATTTAAATAACATTAGGTCAAAGGGCATGAGCCCATGGACCGCTGGATCAGCAACCAGGCAACCAACTACACCACTCGAATTGGTACTTTATTGATTAATTGAAGTTTCTTGATTATATGGATCTTGGCAACATTATTCAATACATTGTCATATTTAGAAAATCTGCATAGCTCCCAATCCATTTACAAGCTGGCTCCTTGGTTTGCAAGAATCTTTGAGTATGCCATAGAACATGGTTGCCAGATGGTTGGAAGTGTTTATGGTAGAATTTGATATAGAAGAGAGCCAAACATTTGAAATAGAAGAAAAACTAAAACTGGTCAAATTTCGTAAATTTATAAGAATAATAATAAAAATTAGAACCAAACATCTCTACCCAGTCACTGTCTTTTTTTATACTTCTTCACATTCTTTATGAACTCGCACATAGCCCAGAACTGAGAACTGGCGTCATATGGTCCAATCTACTTATGTGTCTAGGAACTCGCACATAGCCCAGAACTGAGAACTGGCATCATATGGTCCAATCTACTTATGTGTCTATGAACTCGCATATAGCCCAGAACTGAGAACTGGCATCATATGGGCCAGTCTACTGATGTCTCTATTAGCCCTCATATAACCAAGAACTGGCATAATTTGGGATAAAAACTCAGAACTTACATCATGCGAGTCAGTCTACTGATGTGTCTATCAACTCTCACAGAACTCAGAACTTACATCATGCGAGTAAGTCTACTGATGTGTCTATCAACTCTCACATAACTCAGAACTTACATCATGTGAGTCAGTCTACTGATGTGTCTATCAACTCTCACAGAACTCAGAACTTACATCATGCGAGTCAGTCTACTGATGTGTCTATCAACTCTCACAGAACTCAGAACTTACATCATGTGAGTCAGTCTACTGAGGTGTCTATCAACTCTCACATAACTCAGAACTTACATCATGTGAGTCAGTCTACTGATGTGTCTATCAACTCTCACAAAACTCAGAACTTACATCATGCGAGTCAGTCTACTGATGTGTCTATCAACTCTCACATAACTCAGAACTTACATCATGTGAGTCAGTCTACTGATGTGTCTATCAACTCTCACATAACTCAGAACTTACATCATGTGAGTCAGTCTACTGATGTGTCTATCAACTCTCACAGAACTCAGAACTTACATCATGTGAGTCAGTCTACTGATGTGTCTATCAACTCTCACAGAACTCAGAACTTACATCATGTGAGTCAGTCTACTGATGTGTCTATCAACTCTCACAAAACCCTGAATTCGTTAAGCGTATCACGTACACACGGTTATAAAGTATTGAGACCAGCAGCTTTCAGAATCATTGGAAAATATTTCGGTGAGATGTCATCATCCATGTTTGTTTTTGTAACGTTTCTGTCACTGTGTCTTGCTTTATGTCTTGTTTATGCGTTTTCTATGTCAGTGCCTCATGTATACAGGTTTTCCCATTCTCATTGTCATTTTTACGATTTATGAACGTGCATAAACTCATTTCTACCAGCACGCATGAGTTTAACGTAAGCTCGTTCTTTCTTGTAGTTGATGATCTTGAACCGAAACTGATTAATTTATGTGCTTTACCTTCCTTAAATGTTTTTATTTTTCATAATCTATTTCTGCTTAGTCTCCTCTGTTGTATCTTGCCACCGTCTGCGTGTACCAATCATCATTGCGAATGGTGTATAATCCGTGTTTCAACTTCTTTGTATGACGTACTATACTGTGTACATGTTTTATACACTGTATACATATATATACACACAGACATAACTACATTATATATATATCTTGTTCGTCCATCACAAGTGATGATGACCATTTGTTACATTTGCTTTTGAAAATTCAATTAGAGTTATGTCCTTGATTTGGCTATTGAGCTCCATTCGAGATGTAAATGTCCTTGGACAGTTCAGGCATGGAATGACCACTGTAGACGGATATTGGTATATCCGTGACTTTCTAGCTGCCCTCTGATGTTGAGCTGCTGCATTTCTCCTCTTTTCACAAGATGATGCGCTCTTTTTGATTGTAGAACGCCATGTAGATCTATTTTGTGCAAGTTCTTCCAATGTTTCTGTGTCTATTTCAAAAGCTTTCAGTAATGTCTTTAACGAGTCCTTGTAGCGCTTCTTTTGATATATGATAAATGAATCCCTGAAGCTGTAAGTAGGTAGCTCTTGGCGGCCTATAGGCTTCCTTACAAGAGCACAGATCATCATTAGTTCAGTAACAGAGGTGACACTGAATCTCATATATGGTTTGTTATTTCAAAGCCATGGTTGTGTTACATGTCTAATTAATTTATGTTTAGTCCCCGTAGGGAGACATGCCAGTGAGAAGTATACCAGGATCGTCACCTCCTGCCTGCCAAATGTGTTGGTTACACTTTTAGGTTAACTAAATCAATATACTTCTACCAGATCGGTGACCCATCGGTACAGCTAGCATAACACCACAACACACATAAGTCTGTCTAGATGGAATAATACCCAGCATTATCAAATAAAATCACGTTTTTATGCTTACCAAAAAATCAATGATATTTAAATAAGTCTCCGAGTATATCTATTTTCTTTCATAGTTTACAGTGTGTGAATAAATATTGGCTTTAGTTTTTGTGTTACAACGATTTAAATATGGTAGGGGAGATGTATCCGTGGAAATAACTGTTAGTCTAGTCTTTATTTTCTGTTGAACGATTTTCGACAAAAAATGACATATTTGCTAGATCTTTACACCATAGCTTTCACCACGAGTGACAGTAGGGTTATCTCATGATATTTTCAGTGATTCTCAATATGTTGTATGACTGGAACATAACCTATTTTTCAATGTGCTTACGTTTAAAGAAAATAATGGATACCTCTATTACTTTGCAAAATTGTGTACAGCGTCATTTTTTCAAAATATTTTTTGAGAAAAGTTTACTACATACAGTTAATTCCAAGGTTAGGAACCCAGACAAGTCAGATGTAAACTTACTTACTTGATTGTGAGATTAGAAACTAAAAAATGGTTAATTTAGAGTGTAAAACCAATTATCACCGTTTTCGTATACACAAATGTGTCTTCATTACATAACTAATCCATCATCATCAGGTAGCATATCCTGAACAGGATGTAGCAGTGATCACTGCATTTCTAAACTCCTGTTGATTTTTAGCCATTCTTCCTGCTTTTGTTAGTGTCATGATCATGTCCTTCATTTTCTTGGCCTACATCTTCTTTGCCTCCTGGCATCATCTCCTCCATTGCGGGTCTTCTCTAGGCTGTTATGGCGTTTGATATGATAGTTTTCTGGAAAGAACCATGCTGTTTAACCCATTTTCTTTTACATTCATTTTTCTCACGACGAATAGATTGGTGATCTTTTTGGACCTTGATATTCTAAGAAGACTAAGAAGACGGTAGTTAAGGATCTTGGCAACTCAGAAGACAGTGGCTAAACACGTAACTTGACAACTCAGAAGACAGTGGCTAAACACGTAACTTGACAACTCAGAAGACAGTGGCTAAACACGTACCTTGGCAAATCAGAAGACAGTGGTTAAACACGTAACTTGACAACTCAGAAGACAGTGGCTAAACACGTAACTTGACAACTCAGAAGACAGTGGCTAAACACGTAACTTGGCAACTCAGAAGACAGTGGCTAAACACGTAACTTGACAACTCAGAAGACAGTGGCTAAACACGTACCTTGGCAAATCAGAAGACAGTGGTTAAACACGTAACTTGGCAACTCAGAAGACAGGGGCTAAACACGTAACTTGGCAAAATCAGAAGACGTTGGCTAAACACGTAACTTGGCAACTCAGAAGACAGTGGTTAAACACGTAACTTGGCAACCCAGAAGACAGTGGCTAAACACGTAACTTGGCAACTCAGAAGATAGTGACTAGACCAGCGACTCCTGGCTAATCCAACATTCATTCCTCCCATTGATCGTCTCTAAACATGTCTAATTAAAACAGATCGATAAATCGAATCAAGCAACCACAAGTGTAGCAGTGTCACCATTGTCCTGATGTAAGTGGATATATATTCCCATGAAAAAACCCACACCACACGATGAATGCTAGAACATATTCTTCTCTTGGGTGCTACATTACGTTTACAAAGTGAATTTTCAGGTGTCACCACTGTATATCTATCCGAAAATGTATTGTTGCGGAAATGTTTTAAGTTATTTTTATTTAAATACAGTGGAAACGCTGTCAGCTTGAAACGAACGTCTGTCATTGGTTAAATAATCTTAGATGGGCCAGGTTTCAGAAAGAATTTAATTCATATCAGTATAAATTCATCTTTTGTTATATTATACATGAACAATTAGTAAGATTTATTAGAAATATGTATTGTGAAATTGTATTCCCTAAAGCACATCTCTAGCCTCTTGACTCTACATCGCCGCCTATCGCCCGATTGACTGTTCATCGCCGCCTAAAGTTTATCATCGTCCTCATGTGCTGTTTCGGACACTCTTTAGAAAGCTTTATCTGAAACGATTTGTTTATATTCTTTGATAAATTGGAAAAACACAACTTCGGCTTAAGGAGCTGTCAATAAATTACGTCAACAATTCTGTGCATATTTTGGACCCAGTCTACGATCTTGTCAACAGCTGTCAAGAATTCAGTGATCTTCACTTTCTTTGTCAACAACATTCCAGAATTCAAGGACCTCCACATCCCTGCTTAGCAATGTCACAAAATACACAACACCCCACCATCCGCAGAAAATCATGTCTAGCAGAAAAAGTACTTACGTACAATTTTGTAATATGTTTTAGAAAAATATTTTTAATTCACACAATTTAATAATTTTAAAATGTACACACAAAAATGGCAATACTTCATTATCCAGTTTGTGAGTTGTATGGAAGGTTTAAGTGGCGTGTGTGATACAAAAAAGTGAGGGTGTTGTATGGAGATTTCTATTGACGTGTGTGATTAAATTTGGGTGTTTTAGGGAGAATTCTAGTGACGTGTGTGAGAAATAAAGTTTGGGTGTTGTAGGGAGATTTCTAGTGACGTGTGTGATAAATAAAGTGTGGGTGTTGTTGGAGATTTCTATTTCTAGTGACGTTTGTGATAAAAAATAAGTTTGGGTGTTGTAGGTAGATTTCTAGAGACGTGTGTGATAAATAAAGTTTGGGTGTTGTAGGGAGATTTCTAGTGACGTGTGTGATAAATAAAGTATTGGTGTTGTAGGTAGATTTCTAGTGACGTGTGTGATAAATAAAGTATTGGTGTTATAGGGAGATTTCTAGTGACGTGTGTGATAAATAAAGTGTTGGTGTTGTAGGGAGACTTCTAGTAACGTGTCGGATAAAAAAAGTTTGGGTGTTGTAGGTAGGTTTCGAGTGGCTTGTCTAATAAAGGCCGCATGTCCTTGCTATCGCCAGGTAATGTTCAGCGTGGATTTTTATTTTACATTCCGCCAAGCAACCAGTCCTTTCCCGGGATCTCACCTTGGACCTCACAGATGTGAAAGCAAAGCCCTAACCACTCGGCTACCTGAAACAGCAAAATTAAGTGGTTTGGTCATACATGGACTATCGTATGTGGCGCAATGTTTAACTACACCTCATTGATATTTTATTGGCCATCTTATTGTGGATATATCATGTAGATTGGTGTAACCTGTACATTAGAGCAGGTGTCGGCAACCTATGGCACGCGTGCCACACTTGCACGTCAAGCAATTTCAAATGGCACGCAGATTCTTCACGTTTCATGTATAAAGTTGATTCTAAATCGATTAGCGCGGTTTCCTCGCTGATTTCGGCACTCTAAATACTTTGAAACCTTAAGTCGGCACACAGTTAGCAAAAGGTTGCCGACCCCTGCATTAGAGGGAGTTTATGTTGTTCCTAATAAAAACGGGTACTTAATGTCCTCGTTCTCAATTCATCGTGATTGCTAGTTATCAGCTAAGAACCTCGTACACATCGCCCTGTCCCTTACATGCTCTTCCGTGATTGGTGTATTTATGTAATGAAGAAAATATTGCAAGGGGAACATGATTCTACACAACATTACAGATATCGTACAGAAACATGTTATCCAAAAACAAATACAGTTCATTGTCTAAGAGATCAAAGATTCGATCTCCATACTAAGCCACTGCACGAAACTGCTCATATGAATTAAAAGTAATAAATAAATGCTTGAAACATGTGTTACTTTGTCATTGCTTTGTAACGGAAATGTTTTCAATGTTTTATTAATTCGCCATAAATCATTGTCCATTGATCGAATAATTAAATAAAAAATTGTCCAGATGTACCGTAGAGTAATGAAAACATTTCACGTCACGCTGGGCGTGTAGATCATAACAACTTCATCCGTTCTGTATCGATGATCGTTAGCTGGATTGGTCTCTATACTTAAAACAGATCAATACGGTTCACTTGGCAGGTCTTCACTGACTTTATGTCTCTTTTAACCGCTGTTTCTGGTCGTTATGTGGACACATGGGGGAATCATGAATAATTTTTATATTATTGCAGAAGTTTTGAAATGACCGTTATTAATGTATCTCAAACATAATGTTTTAGAGTATTTCTCATATAATGTTTTAGAGTGTCTCTAATATAATGTTTTAGAGTATTTCTCATATAATGTTTTAGAGTGTCTCTAATATAATGTTTTAGAGTATTTCTCATATAATGTTTTAGAGTATTTCTCATATAATGTTTTAGAGTATTTCTCATATAATGTTTTAGAGTATTTCTCATATAATGTTTTAGAGTATTTCTCATATAATGTTTTAGAGTGTCTCTAAGTATAATGTTTTAGAGTATTTCTCATATAATGTTTTAGAGTATTTTCATATAATGTTTTAGAGTATTTCTCATATAATGTTTAGAGTATTTCTCATATAATGTTTTAGAGTGTCTCTAATATAATGTTTTAGAGTATTTCTCATATAATGTTTTAGAGTATTTCTCATATAATGTTTTAGAGTATTTCTCATATAATGTTTTAGAGTATTTCTCATATAATGTTTTAGAGTATTTCTCATATAATGTTTTAGAGTGTCTCTAATATAATGTTTTAAAGTGTCTATAATATAATATTTTAGAGTATTTCTCATATAATGTTTTAGAGTGTCTCTAATATAATGTTTTAGAGCGTGTTTCCAAACCTTTTTTTCTACCATGCCCTACCTAAGTCTTTCTAAAATTCCGATCCCCCCCCCCCCCCCATGTACATATACACATTTTTTTTATATTACAAAATTGTATTATCCCACCTTGGATTATCCCACTGAACAATCAAATTGCCCCCCCCCCCCCCTTAACAATCAAATTGCAAAGTTGTGAAACACTGTTTTAGAGTATCTCTAATATAAAGTTTCAGAGTGTTTCTCATATACTGTTTTAGAATATCTCTAATATGTTTTACAATATCTCTACTGTGTTTTAGAAAATCTCTTTATATATTTAGAATATCTCTAATATTTATTTTAGAATATCTCTAATATATTTTAGAGTGTCTATAAAAGATGATGTTTTACATTATCTTTAATATAATGTTTTAGAGTGTCTATAATATAATGTTTTAGAGTGTCTATAATATAATGTTTTAGAGTATCTCTAGTATGATGTTTTACATTATCTTTAATTTAATGTTTTAGTGTTTCTATTATAATGTTTTTATCCAATCTTATTTAATCAAGATCCCGCTCTGTGAAAATCATGGTAGTGGGCTCTATTCCCCGCATCGGACAATATATCATCTGAAAGTTCAGAAAGCAATGGCAAGCTACTGGACATATGTATGTTACCTAGAAAATTATTGCATCCAAAAAATGAGAGGTTGATGGCTTCGTCTTGAATAGAAAGTAGTACACAGTTTTAATGATACCGTATTCATTATTTGTTTCTGAAAATGGTATTACAAGAAAGTGAATCTACCGTTCATGTCATGTGAGAGTCAGAGGCAAGGAAATAGATCAAGTATTGGAATGTCTTGTTGTTCATTCATCACAAGTGTTGTATTTCTCCTCTGTCCACAAGATGGTGTGTGTTTTCTGAATGTAGGGCGCCATGTAGCACTTTATCGGTGTTTTCTCATATAGCATCAATCAATAAACCAGTAACCCTTCAGGGTCGTAGGGGTAACCACATTAGATGCCTCAGCACACAGAGTCCTCCAGCGAATTCTATCTTAAGCGATGCGGAGTGTGTGGAAATATCTTGCCCTGTCCATTCCTTGATGTTGTCTGTCCATGTCTTTATTTGTCCTCCTCCTCTCTCGACAGTTCCCTGCAGTATTGTTTTTGACAAGGAATCGTGTCTGCATACATGCCCGAACCATGCTAGTTAAAGCATAGAGGATGATTTCTGTCAAATGCATTCAGTGAGCTCTTTAACGGGTCCTTGTATCATTTGCTTTGTTCACGATTAGAACTATCCCATTATGCAACTCATCATAGAGAAGAATAGTTGGTACCACATGACCTTACCAACGAAACGGTGACTGCATCAGAAAAGTGTCAATGCAAGAGATGAAAAGTAGTATCCATGAGTCCTTATCTCGATTGATCCATTCTCAGTGACTTGAGTGCACAGTTTTAATGTCTTGACAAAATCGCATCTTTTTTTTGTGGAGATTCGGTTAGTCAAGTACGGAAAATCTTGTGTACGAGAGTTGCTAGGCGATTTGGTGCCGTTGAACGGGCTGATTCGATTCCCGTGTAGAACTAATACGGATATTATATGTTATATATTTGTTGTTACTGAGGATACTTCAATACTTGTACGTGATGTGCGTTGTTGTTGTAATAGTCCTTGTCTCGATTGATCCGTTCTCAGTGACTTGAGTGCACAGTTTAAATATCTTGGCAAAATCGCATCTTTTTCTGGAGATGGGGTTAGTCGAGAGTTTCGAGAGTACGAGAGTTTCTAGGCGATTTGGTGCCGTTGAACAGGCTGGTTCAATTCCCATTAGACTCAAGAATTTTATACAGGAATCGTGTCTTGCTTTGAAACTAACAATTCACATGATCAGATAACGATAAAATTGGAAGCACTAATTGAGGAGAAATTATTCGTGTTCATTGTACATTTCGTGAACCCACGATCACAATGTGTTTAGAACAAAAATTATCTTTACTAGTTTTTTGTCGTTGAAACCTCCGACTTTATGTCAATTTAGTTAAACAAACTGCGCTCATATCAAATAATTGAAGATCGTAGTTCAAGTAACCCTGAAACATCGACCTCCGAAAGAATATACATATATATATTCATCGATCAAAAGTGGTAGTTTGTATATCGTTAGAAGTCTGTGGTCGGTAGAGTTGATCATTTGTGAGTGTTTTTTCAGTGCCTCTAATAGGATTCTTGTTACTGATCAAGAATTAAGAATTATATAGACATGCATTTTTCTATTTTGTTTTATTTACGTAGGGAAACACATAATTCTTCATATGTTGTCTATGTTTGAAACACACATCTTCTCCTACTTTGTCTATGTTTGAAACACACATCTTCTCCTACGTTGGCTATGTTTGAAACACACATCTTCTCCTACGTTGTCCATGTTTCGGATTATACTTTGACTTGCAAAAAAATACTTCTTTATAATTCAACCTTTCCAGTATTTCAACATTATACATTTGATCTTATTTGTTTACAATGTCGTGTGTCTTATATGGAAACAAGAAATCTATAGAGATCAAAGCGTAGATCTCTGTTTCAATGTTGGGGTTGGAGCGCAGATACTGCATCTTTAGTTCGCCAAATATAGAACATTATATATATAAATATAATATATATATATATATATATATATATATATATATATATATATATATATATATATATATATATATATATATATATATATATATATATCAACAGACAGGAAGAGCACCAAAGAAATACACAATAGATGTAGTAAAGCAGACCAAGTCATAGGGAAAATGACACAAATCTTCAGGGAAAAAATGGTTTATTTAAACACCAAATAGCACTATTCAAAACGATTATTATGCTAACGCTGTGCTACCAATGCCAAACATGGACAACGACAGCACAAGAAAAACGTAATCTTGAGACAGCTGAAATAGCATGTTTACGCAAAAAGTGTAGGAATATTGATAAGAGACAGGGTGAGGAATGAGGACATCCGACAAAAAACCCGGCACCACCCCAATCTTAGAATACATCAAGAGACAACAAATCAAATGGTTTACACACATCAGCAGACTACCATAAGACAGAATACCACAGCTAGCTATGTTACACAGATACATCGAAGACAGACCTAGAAGCCGACCACGAAAACGATGGACCACTGAAATAAAAGAAGCGACAAATTCCACAATGTACTCAGCACACAACAGTCCCGTCCCCAAAAAACTCCTCTACCCCTGACGTCGAAAGGCAGCAAAGGGTTTAGCGAGTAGATAGAATAATATATATTGCCACAGATAAATGTAACAAAATGTGAGGGATATGATAAATATAAAAACAGGTGAGGAATACGATAACTATAATAACAGGTGAGGAATATGATAACAATAATAACAGGTGAGGAATATGATAACTATAATAACAGGTGAGGAATATGATAACTATAATAACAGGTGAGGAATATGATAACTATAATAACAGGTGAGGGATATGATAACTATAATAACAGGTGAGGAATATGATAACTATAATAACAGGTGAGAAATATGATAACTATAATAACAGGTGAGGAATATGATAACTATAATAACAAGTGAGGAATATGATAACTATAATAATAGGTGAGTTATGATAAATGTAATAAAAGTTGAAGAATATGATAAATGTAAGACTGATAAGGGATATGATAAATGTAATACAGGTGAGAAATATTATAAATGTAATACAGGTGAAGAATATGATAAATGTAATACAGGTGAGAAATATGATAATTGTATGAACAGGTGAGAAATATGATAATTGTAATACATGTGAGAAATATGATAATTGTATGAACAGGTGAGGCATATGATAAATGAAAAAAAAAACAGGTGAGGGATATCATAAATGTAAGAACAGGTGAGAGATATGAAATCAGACAGGTCCACTATAATGATATTGCGATACATGTTAAATAAATCGCTATACACTGTGTTGACTCTACGAATGAAGTGGGTCAAATAACACACACAAACTACTCCGCGACAACAGGTGATTTTTTATACTGCTGATGCAATTTGTAAACAATAACATAATTAATTATTCAGAACTTACGTCATAGCAACCAGTGCTTACTTCCCATTGATGCTGGAGTGCGAATCTTCTGTTTCAACGTTTTCATGGAACTGTCAATCGTGTGTCTCACATTGTCCACCACTTGCTCAATTAAACCTTCCAGCTCCGACATATTTTGTTCTTCTGTAAACACATGATGGATGTAGGCCTGACACTTGGAAATGGTGACCTCAATAAAAGCCGCAGAAACATGTTGTCGTAGACCCGATAATTTAATTACTATATTGAAAACATAGTTTATTAAGTGTATTGAAAACGTTTAAAATCCTTATCTATTGGCCTGTTTTTATTGATTTTCCTTTCTTATGTTTTACATTTGATGTTGATGCTTCGTCTGCCATTTTTCATTTGTAGCTTAGTGTCATCATCATCATCAAGTGCCGTCTCCGCAACGAAGGTTGGCTGCAACGTATCTCCAACATCTCCTGTCTCTTGTCTTGGTGGTAACTCTGCTAGACTGTAACCTATCCATCGTGTAATGTTACTCTTCCACGTGTATCTCTGCCTACCTCTTGCTCGCTTCCCTTCGACTTTACCCTCAAGTAAGGTCTTCAATAGGGTGTCATGTCTTTTAATGTGTCCAAAGTATTTTATTTGCCTGATCTTTATTTCTCTTAGTAGTTCTTTCTTCATATTAAGTGTCTTTAGCACCTCTTTATTTGTTTTCTTCTCTTTCCATGATGTTCTCCCTATTCTTCTATATACCCACATCTCAAAGGCATCAATTTTGTCTCTAATTGTTTATTTAGTGTCCATGTTTCCCAGCCATACATTAATATGGAATAGATGTAGCATTTTATAATTCTCATTTTTAACTTGTTTGTAATTTGTTTAGATATTAATAATTTCCACGAACTATATTATTGCGCACTTACCAATTGATTTATGCGTTATGCGCCCACCAGCTAATCATTAACACTGGCCCATTTTATTCTGAGGGTAAACAGGGCATAGGCAAGCGTAGACAAGTACCTTTGATAAAATGGGATAAGGGGTATTCCTTAAACAGAAAGTAATTATCTTATTTTGTGATTATTTTGTGGTTTGTGTGGGGTAAATCACGAAATTAAATATCCAGAACTTTGTTTTGACAAAAATACAACTAAATCACTACATCCAAAAACTGTTGAACTGACGGCTGCATCTGAACCACAATCTTCTGTGCCATTACGTTGTGGATTCAAGGAAGGATTTAATCAGCAGTAACAATGATCTATCAGGAACCTACGCATTATCTCAATTAAGGCGCTGCCATTGCAATAGACAATAATACGAGGAATTCCGCGACATACAGTTGTACAGACCGTTCAGAAAACAACGGCAAACTACTAGACGTACTTATATTCTCCTATTGCCTAGAAATTCACTACAGCCAAAATAATGCGGTGTTGTTGGCCAAATCATGCATAGCATACGCTTATAATCCAATATAAGGGGGCTGAGGTTAATGATATACGTAGCGTGTTGTGTAGTGATATTTAGTGATGCTAACCATTTACATAGCGTGTTGTGTAGTGATGTTTGGTGAGTCCAACCATATGCGTAGCGTGTTGTGTAGTGATGTTTGGTGAGACCAATCATATGCCTAGCGTGTTGTGTAGTGATGTTTGGTGAGTCCAACCATATGCGTAGCGTGTTGTGTAGTGATGTTTGGTGAGTCCAACCATATGCGTAGCGTGTTGTGTAGTGATGTTTGGTGAGTCCAACCATATGCCTAGCGTGTTGTGTAGTGATGTTTGGTGAGTCCAACCATATGCGTAGCGTGTTGTGTAGTGATGTTTGGTGAGTCCAACCATATGCGTAGCGTGTTGTGTAGTGATGTTTGGTGAGTCCAACCATATGCGTAGCGTGATGTGTAGTGATGTTTGGTGAGTCCAATCATATGCCTAGCGTGTTGTTTAGTGATGTTTGGTGAGTCCTATCATATGCGTAGCGTGTTGTCTGGTGATATTTTTTTATAACTCCCCCCCCTCCCCCGAAAACAAGAGCAATGTATATTTTATCTCCCTTGTGTTGTTGGATAATTTCTCCAGAGCTTTTTTACAGAAGAGTCATCAGATTTCCGCATCAAGCAATGCCTAGTGAAGAAGCCTCCAATTTAGATTGTGGTTTTATGACAAGATGTAATTTGTGTGGGGCACAATTGTGCATCTGTTTTTGGACGAGAAACTTTGCTGCAAGAGAACAATACCCCCTGATGAGCCATTCCCTTTTTACCAGAGAATCCTTCTCCATTGTGGAAGGACGATCTCATTACCCACTACTCCCTTGACCATTGACACAACTTTCTATGTATTAACTGTGTTGGGAAACGGCCGCAGTTAAATTGAGTTTGGGTCGTTTCGTCTTCGTAGATGAGATCCATTTTGCCAGGTATTTCGTCACATAAGACAGTGTGTGTGGCTTGGCGTGTGCTTTTGCCACGCATTTGTCACGCCCACCTACTGATTTTTGTGTCATTCCATCGCCAATCACAGAGTGCGTTTCGACGATTCGCCATGGCGGTGTACACTACAAATAGGTGGTTGCATTACGCCTACCACGGGAGCCGCGTTAGCGCAGTGGTTAGAGCACTGCCTTCGCATATTAGTGGTCCTGGGTTCATTCCCGAGCTGAGGCGGAAATGTTTTCAGATCGCAACGGCTCCCAGGTCGACCCAGCCTTAAATGGGTACCGGATTAATCCAGGAAGTAAAGACTGCGAGGGAGAGGAGATGGCTACCGCCCTCATTTGCTGAGCCTGTGAAATGTGAGATCGCTAACATCTCACACCCCTACGGAATTAATAAATGCTATGGGTTACTTTACTTTTACCACGGATTATAAAAATAATATATAATAAAGTTTATATCATTTTCCACTGTGCACTGGGGTACTGAGCCGTGACTGTCGGTGGTTATAGAAGATCTAACAGCTTAACGTAAGCAAGCCTTCATTCGGTACGTTTTAGATTATTGTCATGTTTTCCATTAGTTACTATTTATGTACTTGGAGTATTCATGGCTATTTTTGGCATGCGTTTCAAAATATAAATAACCAAATTGTCGGTGGGTATCCGACAAAGTGGAGGGTGCAGCAGTAACCGAACAAACAAATAGTAAAGCAAAATGAATTAAACTGGTTACTAAAAACACTTACCTTGTCTATGAATAAAAATATAAAAATGTATATAAAAAACATACAATAAAACTACACAGGACAAATCTCAACGTATCGGTCCAAATGGGACCCTTTTCAAGAGACAACTAATAAACTCAACAATAATAAACGAAATAGATGAATGAAGCTTGTTTGTTTATCAAGCCATTTTTCGATGACGCAGAAAATCAGATTGATTCCAAATATATAAAGTTTACCGTAGCATTTAGTAATACCGTTGTGGTGTAAGATATTAGTGATCTCACATATCATTGACTCTGCTATATGAGGGCGGTAGCCATCTCCTCTCTCTCTCTCTCTCTCTCTCTCTCTCTCTCTCGCAGTCGTTATTTCCCGGATTAATCCGGCACCCATTTGAGTTTGGGTCGACCCAACAGCCGTTGCGATCTGAATAATAGTTCCCCCCTCAACTTGGACATGATCCAAGGACCACTCATATGCGAAGCAGTGCCCAAATATATAACTTTTGCTCAACAAAAATACGGGAATAATTAAGACAAACAACGAATGAAGGCCTCATGAATTATATTAAAAGGCATGTACTGTAGTTCTAGAGTCCATCTTACAATTAAACAATCCGTTTCTACTTCTATAATAATAAAGTATGTTAATGTCTATATTACATTTATGTGATCAGTTCTGCCATGAAGAACCCAGACGTTATTGCCGAGAATTAATCAAACATGCCGGAATATTCTTCTGTTCAAATTTAATGATATCTTTACACACACTAAGTGGCACAGTTATGCAGTTTGTGTTCAGTGTCAAACGGGAGGGAAAGGAATAGAGGAATCATACAAAAACATGTTTGTAGAATTCACATCAAATATGGAGATATGAAATCTATTCTAGGAATGAATAAAGAAAAACAATTCTCATAACAGGAGACCCTTGAGTGATATTATCCACGGTGAAAAAGAAATGTTTATGCAGAAAGTGTGAAGCGAATGCCGCGACTTCCTTCTGTGGCACCGTTGTAGAATTAACCAACAAAACACATAATGAAAGCCTGTTCTTGAGTGTCCTTCTCGTAGAATAAATTAATAATGATGCTATAGATTGAAGTTGTCAATTTATTGTAAGAAATATGTTTACAGATATATGCTGATTGATTCTCTAGATATGCAGTGCGAACAATGACGCTCTCACAATGAAGTTATACAGCGTCTGTTGACATTGATTAGTGTAGATTATAAACGATTATAAAAACATGTTTAGACATGCATGTTTTCAATGTTTGGCTAACAAGGGATCAGGTTATCAATGATATTCATACTATAATTTCTATCAAACTTTAAGTAATATGTTCCCTATTTAACCCACACAGAAGATATAAATCCTACATGGCATGCTTCAATTAATGTGTATTCTTCTTCTTATTCTGCGATCAGTTTCCTATGCTCATAAGTCTATACAGAAAGGTGGGCCATCTCCATGAATTCAGTCGTCAGAAAGAAGTCCCCTCGGTTGCCCCGCAGCTTTATCTTCAGATCTTTTTTTCCCAAGACCATATTTTAGATCTCACATCATTAAAGAGTGAGCATGTCTGCAGAATGTGTTCTGGAGTCTGAGGACCCTTTTTGACATGGACATTTGTCAGTTTGGATAGCCTTCATTTTGTGGAGATGTGCTTGTAGTCTGCAGTGTTTTGTGCGGAGTCTAAAATTGTGGTATGCTGTGGTCTGCTTAACTATAGAATGGGGTCCTGTGGAAATTCCTTCCTTCTCTCTCACTCCATGTATGTTTGTACTTTCTTTTGATGAAAGTTTTGTGCTTCAGTCAGTGATATTCGGTGCTGGAATTGTTCCTTTTTGCACCTGTTTTTGCCAGTCTGTCAGCTGCTTCATATCCTGCAATTCCACAGTGTGCAGGGATCCACTGCAGCACAACTTTATTGTTAGCAGACGATTAATGTGTATAACGGCCGGTTGTGTAGAGTATTGAAAATAATTAAATCGACATCATGAAAAGAGAAGAAAACAAATGAAGAGGTGCTAAAAACACGTATTATGAAGAAAGAACTACTAAGAGAAATAAAGATCAGGTAAATAAAATATGTTGGGCACATTAAAAGACATGACACCTTATTGAAGACCTTACTTGAGGGTAAAGTCAAATGGAAGCGAGAAAGAGGTAGGCAGAGATACAAGTGGGAGAGTAACATCACATGATGTACAGATTACAGTCTAGAAGAGTGCACCACCGCGACAAGCGATGGGATGTTGAAGATCCGTTGCAGCATACCCTCTTTGCGGAGACGGCCCCTTATGATGAAGATGATGAAACCAACTTAGAAAATTTATCGACAGAAAGTCAATTCTTGCGAAAAATAAACAAACAATTACATATTTTTTTAAAATTAATTGTTACGGTTTACTGATAATTGCTGCTTCGGTGGAGGGGTAAAACACAATTAAAAATGGAGGAACGTAGATACAAATAAGGGTACCAAGTGATAGCAGCACGGACAATTACAATCAACAATGAAGAGCTAGAAAGTGTAAATTAATTCAATTATCTTGGATTAATGTCAACAGCCTGGAAATAGAAATCAAGGACGGCTTGTGTTGTGTAAATAAAACATATGTGAAACACTTGACACAAGATACATTTTTTAGTATACTTTAAGCTTGTATTTATGTTCCATATGCTTGCAATAAAGATTCCGGGTATATCCTCAGAAAGTGTGAAACTAATAGTGATATGTGAATTATCATCATCATCATGTTGCTGTTGTTGTTTGTTCTCGTCGACGATGAGCATTCAGTTCAATTGGGTGATGAAGATGATGATGTATGCAGTGTGCCCGACTGTGAGTCTATTGTCTATTGTCTATTGTTTATCCCCAGGTGAATGATTGTTGATAGCATTTACACTTGCCGTTAAGCGTAGGGGTGGTAGCTTAATCTGTTGTTTCAAGGCCAGATGTGTCGCCGAGATTGCATTTAGTCCATGTTTGTTCAAGGTTATTTTAATGTTTTCTATCCACCGTTTTCTTGGTCTACTTTTGGCTTTACGCCCGGATATTCTTGTATTATATGCTCTTATTGGTATTTGGTTTGGCTTCATTCTCATAAGGTGACCGAACCATTTTACTTGCTGTCTCTCAGTATGTTCGATACATGATATTATACCAACTCTTTTCCTAATGTCTTCATTTCTTATTTTCTCTAATTTGGTAACCATTGTAGCTTTTCTCAGACACTTCATTTCACATGTGAAGATTTTTCGTTGCTGCGAAGCTGTTAAAGACCATGTTTGACATTGGTAGCACAGTGTTGGTATAAAAATTGTAGATATTATTTGTTTTTTTAATTTCGAAATTGATCTTTTGATGAAGAAGTAACGATGAAAGTTGGTAAGTCACTGTGTTTGCTTTCTGGCACCTTGTTTCTATTTCTCTGTCTAGTCTTCCATCTTCGGAAGAAATGCTGCATAAATATTTAAATTCTCTGGCTTGTCTCACTTTGGTGTTATCTATTGTTATATTCATTGGTGTTGAAGACTTCCTAATTTTCATAACTTCTGTTGTGTACATTAATTTTCACGTTGTACTTCTGACAAAAATGCATTGATGTGCTTTTGCAAAGTTTCCTCATCTTTGTATATTAAACTTTGATCATCGGAAAATAATAGTTCAATGATTTTATTATTAAGTTCTTCATCAGCTTTATGTGCAATGTTTTCCTCTTTGTTGAGCAACACCGAAAGGTACATGAGGACAGAAAGAAGAAGAAGAAGACTTCACATTTTTCGTATGCTAGGAGACTTAGATTTCATAAGTAATTTCACATTGTGTGTATGCTAGGAGACTTCGATTTCATAAGTAACTTCACATTGTGTATATGCTAGGAGACTTAGATTTCATAAGTAACTGTCTGAACATCACCACGTAGCACATCCACGACACGATGTAGCAGTCATCATAACCTTTCGAAACTGCTGACAATATTGAAAAAATCGTCCTGTTTCTGTGTCATGTTCTGGTGTTCCTTGCTATTTTCCGTGCATCACCTTCATGTCATGGCCTTCCTCTGCTAAGTTGGCCTGGCGTCATCTTATCAATTTTTGTATTTTCTAGGAATTTGTGTCGTATGACATGGCAAATACAAGAGGGTTTTTTTTTCTAGAGAGAGCATTGTTGTTTAGCCAGATTTATTTTACTTTCAGTTCTCTTAGACTGTTCCTATTGGCGATGTGTTTGGTGCATGTTATTCTGAAGATTGCTCTGCTGTAACATCTTGTTTCAAATGCTAGAACTTGATTTCTCGATTAGAGATATTCCAAGATTCACTTCCATATGTTACAATTGAGAATGTCAAGTCTCGAATGACAGCTTCCCTACAGCCCACCCATGTTTTATATTAGTATTAGTTTATTTGATGCAATGATCAACATTCGACTGACTTGTAACTTGCTCTAGTTGACTGTTATTTAACGTGTTATTGGTTGTTGTTGCTTGTCATAATCTTGGTATTACTTTCGTTCAGGAATATATTATATTTTACTGTGTTCTTTGATGGAATAATGATATTTATTTTTACTGTGTTCTTTGATTGAATGATGATATATTTACTGTGTTCTTTGATTGGATGATAATATTTTTACTTTCTTCTTTGATGGAATGATGATATTTTTACTGTGCTCTTTGATGGAATGATGCTATTTTTACTGTGCTCTTTGATGGAATGATGATATTTTTACTGTGTACTTTGATGGACTGATGATTTTTTTACCCCTGTTCTTTGATGAAATTATGATATTTTTACTGTGTTCTTTGATGGAATGATGATGTTTTAGTGTGTTCTTTGATGAAATTATGATATTTTTACTGTGCTCTTTGATGGAATGATGCTATTTTTACTGTGCTCTTTGATGGAATGATGATATTTTTACTGTGTACTGTGATGGACTGATGATTTTTTTACCCCTGTTCTTTGATGAAATTATGATATTTTTACTGTGTTCTTTGATGGAATGATGATGTTTTAGTGTGTTGTTCGCAGAAACAGTTTTTACTCTGTGTTGTACCTGCATATCTTTGTCATCCACCTGGATTATTTGATAGAAGATAAAACACATTTCTACTTTGTAGTCTCCTACAATATGCATGGAAAGAAGACAGTGGTCATATTCTTTGCTCCCTGAGTTATAGCTCGTTTCATAATTCATATTATTCACTTGAGCTCAATGTTCACGAACACTACCTGATGCATAGCAACCATATTTCGCAGTTAGTCTTATACACAGCACGATCTTAAGAATCAATATTTTACAAATTTATTGTAGATTGAAAAATGTAGAAAACGTTGTTTTTTGTTGTTATATAGTATTACATAAGCAAGCAAAAAATGGCACTCACATTTTACATTTTACTGTAATAAACAAACGTGTGGTTGCAAAGGCGTATCCAACTACATATAAAAGCAGGTAATGTGAGATAGCTATCATTACTTCCAGAGTCTATGTGAAGCAGCTTTTATCTTTGATGTTCAAATAGTCGTGTGTTTTTCTTAATATGTACTTAATGCGAAAAACTGAGATCAAATAGGTAAATACAGAAACAGGATAATGTAGTTTTGATATTCACTCAAGACACATATAATAGCAAACACACATCGAGGTTTCGACCAAAATTCCTTTATCAAGAAAAACATTAAATTAAATTTAAATATACAACAGACAACGGACAGTAAGAATTATAGATGTTCACGTCGTCATGTTTACTGTAGATTGACTAGTGTTTCGATATGCTGACTCTTCCGGTAAATCTACAGTACACATGACCATGTGAAAGTCTATAATTCGTATTGTCCGTTTTCTGTTGTATGTTTACATTTTGTTTTAATTTTTGTCTTGTTAAAGGCTTTTGGTCGAAAATTTGATTTGTGTGTGTTAGCTTTGTGTCTATCTACATTAAAGTCCATCTGCATCAGGAGAAAAATCCGTCAGTTATGACGTCTTCTTATTTGTATCGTGCCTTTAATTGGCCAGAATATTTATACTTTGCATCGCAGCCAATGAAGAGTTGGAGAGAGAGAGAGAAAAATAAACAGATACGGTTTATTTCCCTACATCAACCGGGACTGTCGACAGACTTTAGTGTAATACTGTAAAAAAATGGCGCATAACGTACATTTGCAAAAGCTTTATAAATGTATAATTTACAGAGAACGAGTTTTAATCTAGTTGCATTTTAAATGGCAAAATAATAGTTTTATAGGATGCGGAGAATCTTAACATGTATCCAAAAAAATGTGTTCAATCTAACAAGTAGTTTTAGGGGACAATAATTCCAACTGAGTAACGTGAATTGTGGAACGAACTATAAAAGTGTGTTGTCAAGTGAGCGTAAGATTTCTTAGTTCTTCTTTTTTTTCTTAGTGTTTTTTAGTTCTTCTTCGCTCTTTTCTTTGTATCTTCTCAGCATAAATTTATCTTCTTAACATACATGTATATTGTAAGCATACATTTATATTCTCAGCATACATGTGTATTGTAATATACATTTATTTTCTCCGCATACATTTATCTAATTGTGTGAAAATTATCTACGTTAATTTCTGTAATGTTTCTATACTTTCTGGCTTTTTATTAGATGTCTGACAAATTATTCTTTGTTTTCAAATAAATATAAAGCTCCTCAGATAAAGTTTCTACATAGCGCGCAGATTCGTAGTTGTCTGCAGATTCCAGGGTGTGACTTATTCGTACTTTCCCGCAAAACCCAGGGAGCGAATGTACTAAGAAATCTAAAAATCCATACGTGTATCGGTGTGACAAGCGACAGACTAGACATTTGTTTTCGTCTCTTCTCAACCATTTGCATGAATCAATTAGTTGTCTTACAAGCTTGTGACAGCATTGAACTGTCTGAAATGAAATCTCGGCAACAATAATGATTATTTAAACGTACATAAGAAAGAAATACACGTTTGATGCGCTGTAAGATGAACTGTCAAATTAATACAACAAACGAGAGAGATGTACACTAATGTGAGAGAAGACAAGACTAATTAATGCAAGTCTTCCGATGTTTTCCTAAATCTGAGATGAAGATGTCAATACATCAAACAAGAGCGATGCGTGTGGATCTGAGAGAAAAGTGGTACATAATAATGAAGACATAAAAGCTGTATGAGAATAAACATATAGTACGTGAGTAAACATATTAATATTTGCAGAGTCATGGGTGAATGTGAGTCATAGAGAGGTTGGAGTCAATTAATAGTGGAGACATGAGAGCTGTATATGAACCAGTAAAAGGACATGAGACCAGTGAAAGGAAATGGCAAATTACTCATGCAGACAGAATAGGTGCAGAATCAGAAACTCTGCACATGAAATGAACATGAGAACCCCTTGACAGTGCTGGCATCATTAAATTTGAAAAAGAAATAACACTACGGGAAATTGACAAGTGACAGAAGTGGAAGGACAAATCGAAAACTCTCCTACCCCAATTCCCTACATTCCTGCATGCACTGAAATATAATTTTCCAGGCACGAATCGGACTCATCGGGTATCTACGAAATCACAAACCAAATTAGACAATCCCAAATGTTTTGTTGTATTTCTACTTGTTAATCACAATTATAGTTTTTCATGCCATGCTCATCTTCGCTTGCGAAGGAGGAACACCATCATCATCAGTGTGTGATTTATGCAATTCAAAAATCAATCAATAACCCTGTAACCCTTCAGGGTCGTAGGGGTACAACATTGGATGCCTCAGCACACAGAGTCCTCCAGCGAATTCTATCCTCAGTGATGCGGATGAGTGTGGAAATATATTGCCCTGTCCATTCCTTGATGTTGTCTGTCCATGTCTTTATTTGCCCTTCTCTGCTTTTTCCACCCTCGACAGTTCCCTGCAGTATTGTTTTTGACAAGGAATCGTGCCTGCATACATGTCCGAACCATGCTAGATTTCGTCGTTTCATTATTGAAAGCAATGGCTCCTGAACACCTGCACACATCTCTACTTTATTTCTTACGTACACATTGGTCTTATATTCCCTATAGGAAATTCGGACAATTCGTCTGTATCATTTGTACTCGAAAGCCATGTATGCTATTACAGGCATACAGATGGCAGAGACTGTTAGAACTATATCGTACACTGATGACATGTTGATGAATAGGCAGGGTAAAAATCAAGTAATGTCCGTCACTGAGTCATTGAGTCACAAAGTGAGTGTCCAGTATAGAGGAGTAGTGAAGGTACGAAGGAACATTGACGAATCCAACTAAGACATTTATTAAGTAATTTTCTCTTAATATCAACATTGAAAACACCCCCAGTCCACGTGTTGTTCTCTACGCGGTGTCATGCATTGGAGAGTTCAAGGATAATGTCCGAAACATTCATTTTCCTGCCTGGTTGTGTAGGTATGCAACAAATGATAAAGTAGATCGGCTGTCATGCACTGCTCATTTGGTTGAGCAATGGATCAAGCTGACATTTCAAACTACTTACGAGAGACAATAAACATTCAATTAGTTCTTCTTCTTTTTCTTCTTCTGCATTCGTTCTGAAACTCATGCAGATTAGCAGGGTGTAGTCCGGGGAACTAATGCATTGTGCCATGGTTTTCAGCATTGCTGCGATATCTGCGCCTTTCGGCCTGACACATCCGGCTTCAGCATGTCTTTGGGTCAGTGTCCCTATATGGGATGAGACAGCCAACTCCATCATACAACCTCCTTAGTCGCCTTTTACCACATGCGTGAAAGGTAAACAGTGTTGCTATTGTTTGCTCCCCTTTCGGGCCCCGGCAACACACGGGCGTATTCAATTAGTGAACGCGATGATTTATTTTCCATGTTCACAACAAAGGTGTGTGTCATGTGACTTATTCTTTCCAGAACGTAGCCTTCCTTATGAATCACATGAAATCCCAGCCGGATTGGCAAGTTGTCCCTCTATCTCTAGCGACATGTATATGCCCTCCCTGAATATCGCTTGTATAACTACGTCCTGTTCGGCCTCTTGCCTCTTCAGCTTCTTCTAACGGTCTCTCCAACAACCCTCTTCCCATGCCATCTTGTATCTTCATATGACCAAGAACATCTAACTTCCATTTTGATATGGTGTTTAAAAGCCAGCCTTCTTAAAGGTTTATTTTTGTTTAACACATCTTGGTTGGTTTATCTTGATGCCCATGGTATTCTCAGTACTCTTCTATAGCACTTCATGTCGAAGCCTCTATTCTCAGTACTCTTCTGTAGCACTTCATTTCGAAGCCTCTATTCTCAGTACTCTTCTATAACACTTCCTTTCGAAGCCTCTATTCGCAGTACTCTTCTGTAGCACTTCATTTCGAAGCCTCTATTCTCAGTACTTTTCTATAGCACTTCATTTCGAAGCCTCTATTCTCAGTACTCTTCTATAACACTTTATTTCGAAGCCTCTATTCTCAGTACTCTTCTATATCACTTCGTTTCGAAGCCTCTATTCTCAGTACTCTTCTATAGCACTTCATTTCTAAGCCTCTATTCTCAGTATTCTATAGCACTTCATTTCTAAGCCTCTATTCTCAGTATTCTATAGCACTTCATTTCTAAGCCTCTATTCTCAGTATTCTATAGCACTTCATTTCGAAGCCGCTATTCTCAGTACTCTTCTATAGCACTTCATTTCGAAGCCTCTATTCTCAGTATTCTATAGCACTTCATTTCGAAGCCGCTATTCTCAGTACTCTTCTATAGCACTTCATTTCGAAGCCTCTATTCTCTGGGCTGTAGTTTCATTGATTTTTTCAACACATAAGGAAATTCTTGGCACAATACTCATTTCATTAGCTGTTTCAATAAATGTGATAATCATCAAGTGCCGTTCCGAATGGCGTTGGCGATCATATTCTTCCATGTACATCGATCTCTCATATATGTCATCATCTCTGTTGGTGTCGTCAATCGAAGCCATTTAATCAAACTGTCCAATATCTTTTCTCTTGGTCTTCCCCTTGATCTTTTCCCTTCTATCTTTTCTGTTGTCACTATATTCTCAATTCCTCCTCTTCTCATTATGTGCCCAGTAAATGTTGACTGTCTTTTTCTTATATTATCAATAATGCATCTTTTCACATTCATCCTTCTAAGACATTCTTCATTAGTAATATTTGCTGTCCAAGAATTGCGTGACATTCGTCGCATAAACCGCATTTCCACTGCATCCAATGATTTTTGTAATGTCTTATTTATTGTACATGCTTCACTTCCATAGAATGGCACTGGTTCAATGTCTAGTACAATAAAGGAGCTGGTCTAGAAATAGAACATTGACAGAAATTAGCTCTCGTGTGAGCTTAGGAGAATGTTTGCCATTCAACAGAGAACTAGAGCTGAGGTGATGTGTAATGGTGGATACACTCAAGTGGAGATGGTTGGTTGGTTGGTTGCTGATCCAGCGGTCCAAGGGCTCATGCCCTTTGACCTAATGCCATTAAATGGCATTATATTTCTGGGAAGTCTGTGGATTTTCAATCCACTCCAGGACAGAGCCAGAGAATAACTATCACACCTCCAGGAAGGTAGGTTTCAACCTATGCACTACTCCTAACCACTGTAGCCAAGATAGGGTTCACTGTGCCCATTCCCACCATCAATTGACTACTGGTTATGCCGAACTTCTCTATTGCTCCAGGCATACAACCAAATGTTCAAGTCAAAAGGATTTTCACGTCCTGAGTCACTGTGCCTCTATGATGGGTTTCAGCCATAGCAAAAAACAATGCTGTCAGTTTCCTCCTCCCCAGTGCTGCACAGTACATCTCTGGCTCCCTCCCAACAACAGAGGGTGCATGCATATTTATTCAGGTAAACATGAAACACATTTCAACAAAATAAAAGCAAAATTGTATAGATGACGAGCCATGAAGCTTCTCTAGAAGATAGCTTCAATATAACGGCATGTCATCCACTAAGGTTTTCTTTTGCATGGATGATATGTCTAGTGGGCCATTGGTGAGACCCACAGACGCAACCACATGCGTGTCAAGTGGAGATCGAAGCACATATCCAATGTGTGAAGTGTAGCGATGCTGGTCTGACACATAACTAACTGCAGTCGCAGAGAGATTTATGGTTGAACTTTGAAGATCTTCTTCTCCTGCGTTTGTTCTCAAGCTCCTGCAGATCAGCCGGATGCAGTCCGGAGAACGGAATGCGATGTGTCATGGTTTACAGCATTGCTGCTATAACTGCGCCTTTCAACCTGCCACATCCGACTTCAGCATGACTTATAGTCACTGATCCTATATGGGATGGAACAGCCAATTCCATCCCATAACCTCCTTAGTCGCCTCGTACGACATGCATGGAAGGTAAACAGTGTTGCTATTCTTTGCTCCCGTTTCGGGCCCTAATTCTCAGTACTCTTCTGAGTACTTCACAACCCACGGGCGATCGTTGAAGATGAATAAGAACCAAAAAAGGGATCACCTGTTGCTCTTTCCAGATTATCTGTATACTCCAGACAAGAAGGTGATAGTTGGCTAGTTGGTTACTGATTCAGTGGTCCATGGGCTCTTACAGTGTTTTCCATTGGTCTTCTTGATATATTCGTATGTTCTATTCATCTCCAGAGCCGTTTGCATTGTTCTTCCTTCCAATTCCATATTTTTATATGTTATTATAGTTCTTTTCATGAACATTTTTTGTTGGCTGTCTTATAATTAAAAATCATATATTATACCAATCAATCAAGTGCCATGACGAATGGCGTAGTCGATCATGTTTATCCACG